>JAMQGT020014940.1:0-136597 GCA_024447675.2 Pterophyllum scalare | reverse complement strand
TGCCATGTTATCTCATCTACTTGGTTCAGTTCGTATTGCTGGAGCTGGCGGATGCTTTAGTCCAGGTCTGGGAGGAGATCCCTCAGGAGACCATCTGCCACCTCATCAGGAGCATGCCCAGGCGTTGTAGGGAGGTCATACAGGCACGTGGAGGCCACACACAATACTGAGCCTCATTTTTGACTTGTTTTAAGGGACATTACATCAAAGTTGGATCAGCCTGTAGTGTGTTTTTCCACTTTAATTTAGTGTGTGACTCCAAATCCAGGCCTCCATTGGTTAATAAATTTGATTTCCATTGATGATTTTTGTGTGATTTTGTTGTCAGCACATTCAGCTTTGTACAGAACAAAGTATTCAATGAGAATATTTCATTCATTCAGATCTAGGATGTGTTATTTGAGTGTTCCCTTTATTTTTTTGAGCAGTGTATTTATTCTTTATTTGCACTCAGACCATTAAATACCACTGGTGCTGCAGGTGACTGAAGTTAAAATTGCCTTAAATGCATATAAACATGGATTGAATGGAATAAAAACTATAATCTGTCAGGTTCTCCCCTGTCTTAATAGCATGGCTGTTGAGTTACACAGTCAGCATTATTGACGACTTTTCCTCCTGGCTTCAAAAAGGGTAATCTTCATTAATATAGTAACGCTTTTCCCGCTCCAATCTCATTGTACATTCTGTATAATGACAAAGGCATTCTAATTTTTTTCCTGTCTTACTGATCATAGCACATTTAAACAGAGCTTTTACAGTACCTTCACACACACTTCTGTCTGCAGCGGCTGTGTTGCTTTCAGTCTCTGTTCTGTGTTAAATATTATCAGCTTTGTAAAACCGGCCGCTCTGCTGTCAGCAGACTGATCCATGTTTGTGACTGGTCCTATGGTGCCAGCAGCATCCCTTTTATGTGAACGCACTTACAGCTAGAATAGGAATCCCTATCCCTGGGTTGAAAACCACCTTCGTGTGAACACTTTGTGGGATTGCTGGTATTAGTGTGAGTGAAGCCAGCAAGAGATATCCTGGGTGCGTTAAACTGTCTTTGTAGCACAGGCCTCAGGTGAAAGCACATTACAGAAGTGTAGATATAGAGCTTCCATAGATCACGGTATGCAAAAACAAAGTCTAGCCGTCGTTGCATGTTTAACCCCCGTTTCTGCCCTTAGCATTTGATGCCAAATTGTAGTTTGTTTGCATGTTGCCTGTTAATGAACACAAAGAACTGTCCTGGACAAATGCTCATTTCAGAAAAAGGTCTTAAGTTATGTCATATTTTGCCATTTTAAAAAAGTGTCATTAACCTCTCCTTGTATTTTAAAGTAAATTTAAGACATTCCTTAACCACCAAAATATCATCTAGTCTCTTTAAGAGCATGACATGACAAGAACTAAAATTGTTTTTTATTTAAAGCCCAGTATGTCAGTCAATTATTTAATCTGTCAAACAACCAAAAGATAATGTTAGTGTGTATTTTACAGTTTTTCTGCTGACCAGTTCTCTAATTCTGATGCCAGATTAAGTCAAGAATATGGTCGTGGAGAGTGATAACGATCTCAGGAGTTGACGATGGTCAGAGTAATCACAAATGGCTATGTTTAGCTCATTTATTGTTAAATTTAGTGTGCAACGCTGTACTTCCAGGAAATCCTGTAGAGACTCACCCAAAACTCAAAGCTGCACTTGCTGCTCTGGGGGCTACTACACAGTTCAATTTTTTTTTCCCCCTAATATGGGCAAAAGTTTCTGAAAGTATGACTTCATTCTTGACATTGTTAAAGAAAAACTTCAGTGTAGTTTATGTAAAATGGCCATTTCAACTATCCAGAAAAAAATGTGTAACACAATAAAGGGTGCAAAGTGTGAAGTGGCCTGATTGCGAAGCAACTGTTTAAGTATAACACTGACAGGTAAAGTAACTATCGCATTACAATATAGTTTTCTGCTGGGGAGTCATGTTGATATTACTTTGAAATGTACCACATCTAAACAAGGTCTTTTTGACACATGCTGCATAAAGTATGTTGTCTTGTCTGTCCCCCTCCGTTTCAGTCCCCAGGCCTGGTCAGAGTTATGGCTTTAGCCTGGATAGTGATGAAAGAGAAGAGGAGTCTACGGCAAAACTGAGGCCTGGAGATGATTCCCGGGAACGGAGGGATAGGCCAGAGGAGCCACAGCGTCAAAGCTGGGATCGGAGAACCCCTACTGATGATAGGAGGAAGAAAAGGGAGGACAGTGAACCTAGACTCTTTATGGCATGTGATGATACCCAGGACCCGTCAGAGGCCACTGACAAATCTGGTATGTTTCTGATTGGCTGGCCAAATGCCTCCAAATGTCATATTCTTCATTTCTCATCTGATTAAACTATTTCCTCTGCACATTTCACTTGTCAAATGTGTTGATTTTAGTTTCAGAGGGATAAGATTTAATTTCAGTTCTGTTTTCAAGCCTTTGACTTTCCAGTTGATGATCTCTGCATTTATGTGGGTTTTTTTTTTGTTTGTTTGTTTTTTTACAGACAAGGCCCAGGCCACTTTGAGTCTAGGAATGGATCTCAACCTGGACTGGATGACTCTGGATGATTTCCAGAAACATCTTAATGGCGAGGATGAGATCTTGTCAGGTCCACCGTTGTCCCCAAGTGAGTATTTCCTTTTGCTCATCTGACACTTGACTGTCACATGAGTCTTGGTATTTAGAAGCGTTGTGCTTTTAAGTGCCAACGAGCCATGAGAAAACCACAAATTGTTTACCATCCAAATGATTCATTCTGAGTGAATGACTAATTTGCAAGAAAATAAAAACAAAATTAGTAAATAAAGGGATTTAAATGTAAGCACTGAAACAGTGTTTCATAAAATGAGCATGAAATCTACACTATATTGCCATCCATATCATTGAGTTTAGGTGTTCCAATCACTTCCATGGCCAAAGGTGTATAGGCATTCAGACTGCTTCTACAAGTAGCATTTGTGAAAGAATGGGTCGCTTTCAGCATAGAGTAGGACCCATGAAGGGAAAAAGTCCCAGCATTTTATATTACTGTTGGCCAGCACCGCATGTAAAACACCGGGACATGACCGAAAGGTAATAAACACACACAGCGCGCCTGCACAGGCAATAACGCCGGCACCAACATCAGCCACTTACGTACTAGGTCGTAGCTCTACATAGATGCAGCGCTGAAGTTTGTATCGGGGGTAGGCTGGGGGGCCGGCGGGGAGGCTTCACTACTCAGGATGCCGTGACCCAGCCCCGGATAAGCAGAAGAACATTGATCGGTGTTTGATTTGTTTTTCTAATGCTATTTTCTCATATTCAGCGATACGTAAACGTCGTTTGCAGTAACTCATTTTCATATATTTAACATAAATTTATTTTAAGTTTCTTTTTCTTTGTTGTTTGGAGTGCAGTGTTAATAAAGCGCCAACGTGATCCATAAAGTCATGGATGAGTAGGTTTGGTGTGGAAGAACGTGACTGGCCTGCACAGAGTCTTGACCTCAGCCCAATAGAACACCTTTGGGACGAATTAGAGAGGAGCCGGACTTTCTCATCCAACATCAGTGTCTGACCTGATGTGTGGAGAATGGTCAAAAATTCCCATAAACACCCTAAACCCGTAAACCTTGTGGAAAGCCTTTCCAGAAGTGTTATAGCTGCAAAGGGTGGGCTGACATCACCCTACAGATTAAGAATGGGATGCCACTTAAGTTCATATGCATGTGAAGGCAGACAAGCAAGCACTTTTGACAATATTGTGTGTAATGTACATTTTCTCTGAACTTCTTCCCTAACCTGTTTCTTTCAGATGAGTTGCGAGATGCTGTAAAAAGTGGAGATTACATGGCTGTAAAATTGGCGCTTAATTCCAAAGAGGAATACAACCTGGACCAAGAGGTATGTTCTAATACCCATCATCCAGCTAGCTTATTTTTATTTCCTGGGTAGTTTGTGCTTTTGGTTTAGAAATTTATTTTTGATTTTTGTGTGTGTGTGTGTATGTATATATATATATATATATATATGTATATGTATATATATATGTGTGTGTATATGTATATATATATATATGTATATATATATATGTATATATGTATTTCACAAGGCTTTTAAGCACTCAAATCCAAGACAAATGCATTTTAAAAATTCCACAGCTTGCACCTTGGTTGCCCCTAGTGTGTGTGTGTGTGTGTTTGGGAGTGATTGTACTGTTGTCAAAAAATTATTGATTCAGTTGATGACTATCCATCACACTATGCCGGTCACATATAAGACACTAATAGGAATGAATACTTCCCCTATAGTCCCCGAGTTACAAATGCATGAATTAGCTTTGCATTAAAATTACACTTCATTTTACTGAAGAACCATTGCTGTAAATAAATGGAAAACATTAGACATAAACATTGGTAAAAGCTTATTTGACAATTTTAACTTTTTTGAGCACAATCTTTATACTTCTTACAAAAGTATCATGAAGGTATTTGTTATTTAACTGGTGCTTATAGACTAACGAGTTTCTGTATCAGATACAATAATAGGTTTGTGACTTTATAGAATTTGGCACCTCAAATTTTTTGTGAAGTTTTAGTGATTTTGCTCAAGTAAAAACCGTAAACCAAACTACCAAGGAGCTAATTTTTAAAAATGGTTGCGTATATCGCTTTTAGATGGAAGAACAATTTTATTTTTCAAATTGTGCTCCATGTAATCTGTTTCTTCAAGATTTGCATCCAAAGACTTTTTAATGTCTACTAATAATTCCACACGTCAAGATGTTTGGTTTTGTTTTCAACTCTAAGGCACCTTCTGCAACAAAGCCAGGTAAGAATGTGGCTTCGTTCTTTTTTTCCCTTTCTGTTTTTTTTCCCCATGAAAACCTATATATGACTTGTTAAGAAATGTTAATAGTTTAAATGTGTTCAGTTTGATTATAACTTCTATAGCAAAACCTACACTGTTCTAATTTGTAGATTTTTAAAGTTGAATTATATTTAACCTGAACTACAGTATTACAGTAGAAAGTATGTAATATGTAAGAGGTGGCTAGAATTGCAGCCTAGTTTTGTAGATGTTGTTACAGTAATTCTAATTGCTAGCTCTTGTCAGCAAGTTCAGAAGCCTTTTTATTTCATTTACCATATTAATAAAAGTCTCAGTAGGACAGAGAGCCGTAATTGTAATTCTAAATAAATGATTAGCAGTGTCTTTGTCATGTATAAAAGTTTTAGTCACACTTGTGTAGAAGAACTATAAAGTAGGATTTTATGTGGTTAAAATGTTGGTGCATGCTATTCTGTCTATCACCAGCCTGTGCTTTTTTTTTATTTCTGAGATGGATCTTTAATTTTTTTGTCGATTGGTAACTTTGACCCAGTATTCATTCATTGCTATATAAATTGTAATGTGTGCACCTTAGAGACTGTGATATCATCTTGCATTGCAGTTAACAAGCCAGTGAATGAAACACTGAAGACATGAAGCACTTGGACAAGATGAACCCTTTGAAGCAGGTACATAATGTATGCTTTCAGAATCTGTATCATCACCATTATCATAGCACAGTGTGTACAGCATGCACCTGTACCTACCATATATCTGTTTTTTAATCAAAAATTTGAAAGCATAGATGACAAAATTTCCAGCTCGTTGATATGTGAATGGCTGGACGTGGCATTCCCATGTTTTACATCTGTGCCTTGCCTGGTCCTGAAGACATGATGTGCTAGATTACCAGTAAGCTCTGTAAAAACACTGGTATGCTCAGCCAAAATCTACCTTTGTTTAATTTAAAACAAAGAATATGGGTCTAGTGTCAGTGCATATTCTGTTCTCTTCATGTAGCATTTCATCAAACACCCCATTACTACATATACTTGGTTAGACATTTATGATGTTAAAACGTTGCTTGATCCAATAAAGCCATTAATTGTACTTGAATGGGTCATATGTGGTTTTTGTACTGGAGACTTGAGGTGTCAGGAGGGGGTTTTTGATACCGAAGCTTGGATAAAAAGTGGCCATCACATTGACTTTTGTTTGAATGAGCCTGGATCTTGGTTGGGGCATTGCCAAGGTGCTGATGTGCTAAAACAGGATTATAAAAATGTACAAACAATTAAAAACAAAACAAAACCAGAAAACAAAATCAAAACCACTTAATGAAATTTCTAAACAAATTAAAGCGTCCCGTTCCACACTTACTCCCTAAAGTCTGTGTTTTAAGTTTACCCAAATTATTCATAGGATCTGATTTGGCTGTGAGTCTTACATATACTTGTTCTTTTACAGGCGTGTACTATTGGTGAGAAGAGGTCATTTGAAGGAGAGAGGAACTTGATTGAAGAGAGAAGTTCGAGTGATGCTCTTAAATTCACTTCTAACACTGACAGTGCAAGAAATGAAGAGGGTACTGCAAAAGAAAATACCCCACAAGATTTGGATGATCAAAAAAATGATGATGATGTAACTGAATCAAAAAACACAACATTTGGTTCACCTACCGCGCAGAAAAGTCAAGGAAAGGAAGACCAAAAGGACAAAGATGAGACATCAGATGACTCAAAGGGAGGTTTGTCAAATAAAATGTGTTTGAATGTTTATCATTCGGATCGAGTCAGAAATGGAGAAGGGGAGGTGTCAAAGGGGCATAATGAAACAGAACAAAAGGATATATCTAACAAACAAAAACCCCCCAAACAAGTCAGTGACTCAGGTGATGAGGTAAAGGATGTAGGAGCAGGTAATTCAGACAGAACAGATCAGGTTCTGTCTGCATCAAGTATGAAAGAGATGGTTAAAACACGATTACGGCGCCGAACAAAAACTGTGGAGAACAGAGAACCAACAAGATCAAGTCTAAGAACTTGTAAGAAAGTGCTTCAAACAACACCTATAATAGTGGATGAAGAGAAGAAAGAGTCATGTAAGAAACACTTTTGTTTATACTGCAAAATGGCTTTCAGTCAACTCGCAAAGCACTTGGAAAGGAAACACGCAGAGGAAACGGATGTTGCCCATGCGATACACTTTCCAAAAGGTTCCAAAGTCAGACAGACTTTGCTTTTGATCAAATTCGCAATAAAGGAGATTATGAACATAATTGTCACGTTCTTAAAAGCGGTGAGGGGGAAATTGTGACCAAGAAACAGGTAAAGAAACCCACCATATCTGTTCGTGACTTCCTACCTTGCCAGCATTGTTTTGCATTTTATCGCAAAACAGATTTATGGAGGCACGAAAGGTCATGTAAGGCCAGAAAGGGAGAAGAGAAATCATCTGAAGGAGCAAAACGAAAAAGAGGTCACAGTGCTGCCTCCCGGCTGCTTCCAATGTCGGAGTTCTTAACTGGAGGCTGTGAGGAAATCATCCATATCATGCATCAAGATGACATCTCAAGGCATATCAGAAATGACCCGCTTATTTGTAAATATGGCAATGCATTGTCTGCTAAGTATGACAATGACAAGTCTCAATTTGCTTACATTGCACAGAAAATGAGGGAGCTGGGTAGATTTGTTCTTGCTGTAAATGAACTAGACAGGAGTGTGAAGTACTTGCATGAAATATGTCTACCATCCCGATTTGGATTAGCCGTTGAAGGGGTCAAAAAGGTTAGTGGATTTGACCCCAGTTCCAGTAAGTTTAAAACCATTTCCCTTGTCTCGAAGATTGGATACTCTTTGAAACGAGCTGCAGAAATTGCGTTTGGGGAAAGTCGCATGACGGAGGACAGTGAATCAGAAAGTGAAGTGAAAAAATTCATCCAACTTCTTGATACAAAATGGAGTGAGAGTTTTTCTCGCAAAACGCTTGCCTCCTCTCTAAAACAAGAAGTCAAGAAAGTGGAAGTAGACAAATCAACTATGACAGAAGATTTGATGAAACTTCACAGGTTTATCACAGCAGAAGGAGATGAAGCCAGGAAGGAGCTCAAAGAAAGTCCTAGTTTGTCGACATGGAAAAAGCTCAGTGAAGCAACTTTAGCAGATGTCTGTCTTTTCAACAGAGGAAGGGTGGGAAATATCGGTAGACTTCTTTTGCAAACTTACATTCAGAGAAAGAGCAAAGGAACATTTATGCTCTCTACAGATCAAATAAGGAAAAGCACAAAATTGGAGTTGGAACTTGGTTCAACTTTAACCAGATTGGAACTAGAAGGTCAGTATGGAAGGAACATGCTGGTTCTATTAACAGAACGGATGGTTTTGTCTATTGACTTGCTTGTTGAAAATAGAGAGCGAGCAGGTGTGTCAAAAACAAACCCATACCTTTTTGCACGGACTGAAGGTCCATCCTTCATCCGAGCGTTGGATTGTTTCCGACGGGCTGCAATGGAATGTGGAGTTAAAAACCCAGAAGCACTTCTTTCCTCATCACTAAGAGAGCAAATTGCCAGCTGCTGGCAGCTAATGAGCCTCAGTGAATGTGAACTGGATCAAGTGGCCAAGCTATTGGGAAAGAGCAGCCAGGAGTGTTACAGGCTCTTAAAATATGCATCCCACCTGGAGGAAGTGAGCAAACAACTGCTGAAGATGGATCGAACATTGCCATCAATTCCAGTCAGTAGTACAAAAGATGGTGAGTACCTTTTTGCTCTATCCAGATTTAGTTGACATCTGACAGAAATCCTCTCTAGGTTTCTTTGTTCTTGAACTTTCTCCTCTATTACAAGGTCTTCAACAGAAATTTTCCCACATTTAATGAAGCAGTAGATGTATAAATAACCCATTTTCAGATCCCTTTAGGACTTCACAAGTCGTCTTAGTTTGATGTTGCGAAAAGTAGAAAGTTGTCTTTACAACAACAGAAAATATGAATGATTTTTTTTTTATCTTAACCTGTTGAAATTGTGTAAACTGCAGTCAAAATTGGGCAAATATTTTATTTCTCACATAATAGTGATTCTCAATACTGTCATTTTAGGAACTGTACAGAAGGCTGCTTTAAAGAGAAGACCTTGGAGTGAGAAGGAGCAGGCTGCAGTGAAGCGTTACTTAAGTGAATTTATCACAAGGATGAAGGTTCCAGGGAAAAAGGAGTGCAATGCTTGCATAGCTGCTGAACCAGATCTCGGAGGAAGATCTTGGACAGATGTTAAAAACTATGTACACAACACACTACAGACAATACGTAGGAGAAACAACCAACAGAAGTCTGAGGGGAACCTAAATGTTTTGAATCCAAAGAGATCAAAAGCTGGAGTCCAAACCATAAAGCCAGATTTAGAAGACACAAGCACTGTGTGTACTATGACAACCGTCCACCCAGATAACTTAAGAGAAAGTTCAAGTTGTTGTATGACGATACCACCACCACCTGCCAACCTAGGAGACACATCACCATTCTCCCAAGAGATCACTTCAACTTATGCATCCCTCTGCTCATCTAGTACAAATCTGGTCCATACAAGTCAGTCATTGATTTCTGTTTTCACACCATTGAATGCTACTGATACACAGGTTGTTCCTACATTTACTCCACACAACACTACAAATGCTCTGATGCCTCCGCCATACACCTCAGAAAACAGCAGAATTATGCCAGTGTCTCCTTCATATACACAGAATTCTGCAAATATGCCACCTCCTTCTGTGTATGCACCACAGGAAACTACAACTTCATCAATGATTCCTTCTTTTACCTCTCTTAATACTCCAAGTACCTCAATGGTTCCTACATTCACACAGTTAAATACTCCAAGTTCTCCAATGGTCAGTGCATTTGCAACACTAAATGATAGAAGTAGGCCTATCATGTCTTCGTTTACACCTTTGAATCATTCAAGTTCACCACCTTACCCCTTAAGCCCACCTAGTGCCCCTGCAGCTGCACAGGTTGTCCCAACAATCCATGGACCCAGTGTTTCTGACAGAAGACCGGTGGTACAAGAAAGTATATCTATGTCTTCTGCAGGAAGACGAGGTAATCCAGCTGCAAAGCCTCAAAAGAGAAACAAAAGGTTGTGGAGTGAGGAAGAACAGGCAGCAGTGAGGCGTCAGCTTGGAGACTTCTGTAAGCTGGTAAAAGTGCCAGGCAAAAAGGATTGTGATGCATGTTTAGCTGCTGAACCTGCGCTAAGCAGCCGAACATGGAGGGAGGTCAAATATTTTGTACATAACTCAATTCAGTCACTCAAAAGAAGAGGTCATACTGTTGCATCCAAACAAAGTGGAGGTCAGGATCCAGAGACTCATAATTCAAACCCTGAATGGGATGGTCCCGTTTATCTATCCCTGTAAATGTTAACATGCGAGATAACAATACATTATTGAAGAGATTTTAGACACGAGAGGGCATGGCTTTACCTCAGTTTGAATGGGGTGTAAAAATTAAACTGATGGGAATTATTGTAACATGCTGTCATTCAGTGTTGGTGTCAGTAGCAATGAGATATTTACAGGCAGCCCTTTTATTCTTCAAGTTAAAGACTCCAGATAATTCTGGATCAAGTCCAAGTATCAACTAAGCTATTGGTTGCACACATATACACTAAGGATGTTTGTACTGTAGCTTTGGCTTGCAAGGAGAAGATAGTGTTAAATAGGATATGCATTCTAAGCCTGTCAGGTTATTTCTAGGAAATGCTCTAATTGAGTTTTGTGATCATTTAGCAGACTTGAACCTCATTTTTGCCTCTTCACAACTTTCCACTAGTGAAACCATTTTTGGTGAGTAGTGCCACCCAAACATGCTTTCATAATTTCAAACAGTAGTTGTGAAAATCATGAAACCAGGAATTACTTGGGAATGCCACCTCCACCATGAACAGGGCAACCTATTTCTGAGCAAAGAAGGCCTCAGTAACGATGTGTTTTAGAAGGAATTTTTTTTTTACCTGTCTTTGACATGTACCTATGCATGTCTTACTGCCTGTACTGATTTCAGTAGCATTTTTATGTATTTTGGTGATTAGAAATCAAAAATCTACCAGCAAATTTTTTGCAGTAAATCCTTCCAACATGATTAGATGCGAGTTTACTTGCTTTGCTGTGTACCCAAATGCCGAACCCAAGTGTACTATATTCTTGCTTTAGCCAATAGCCTTTATTGTAGATAGCCTGCAGCATTAATGGCATACCTTCTTTGCTGATAATAGAGAATTACGAGCAGTGTGTATACCTATATATGAAATATATAAATAACACTATAACACTTTTTTTCTTTGAAGACCCAGTTAATACTTGTCTAGTATTATCATTTGTTTTGGTCTTGTTTTTTTTTTAAAATTATAATTATCTTTAACAAGCTGCTTAAAAGATGTGTTGTATTTTTGTATAACCATACAGTGACTGTGTAGAAACATTTTAGTATTTTATTTTATTCAATGTACTCTATTTTAGTTAAATTTCCATCATGTGCATTACTTCATTTTAGGTTTTTATTTTCTAGATGTTTATAACACTATCTGGTTGCTAAGAACAAATTGCCTTATGTCCTTTTTTCCCTTTTTTCTTTTTCTATCATTAATTATGTTCAAAATACAACATAGCGCGTGTTCCTGGGGAAAAAAAAGTATTGTTGCTAGTAATCATCAGTTTTTAATATACTTTTTTAAATTTTAAGTACAGTACCAGACAGTGTGTCCAAACCTTTGACTGGTACTATATAATTGTGTACCAGACATTAGACAGAGGATGAGGATGTTAGTTTCTGATCCCTGTGGAAAGTGATAGTACCTAAAATGTTTACTTTTTATATTTCACTTTTCATTTTAAGTAGAAATTTGTGGCTTGTTTAGTTCAGCCTGCATTTGCTCACCTCAGACTGCTGGCTTACAGGCTTCGGAGACTGAACAAAGCTTTTACATTTCAGTTCAAAAATTGTTCAATTTATTGTTTCATTCACATTGGATATTCAACGGGAGATGTGGTGTAGATCTGTTATTTAGGTCAGTCGACTTTGTAGATGCCATCATCAGGACATTGGCAAAGAAAATTTAACATGCAGTCTTGAGTTATTTTTTTACCATTTTTCTTTGAATATAAAAGGAGAGGAATACAAAGGCAGACAGTGCCACTTCTTATATTCACATTTAAAAGCTTTTCATTTAACCTTAGTAGTAGCTGTGGTGAACCTGTTTTGAGTAACCAGGGTTCACCCTTTCATACCAAAGTCATTAGTGTTAGATGTATAAAACCCTGACTATGAGATAAGTTGCACAAGCAGTTTAAGATAGCCCATGTCCGTGTGATTTCCATCAGGCTTTTCCTGTGTTACTGCCTCGTTAAAAGGGTACATCTGTGTTACAGTGTATACAGTAGTTACATATAAAGCTGTTTGGAAGCTGAATCTGTGGATGGTATACAAATGATTGTTCAGACACTACCATTGTTGTTTAATGTTGCAAAACAAATGCTTTTCCCTTCGTAGAAGTTAGATTATTTTTATTGCTGTTGTATAAGCACACATTATGTGTTAGTCTTCATCTTGTAATTATGTTGCCCTCAGTTAATACTTCCTATCAAGTATTATAAGAAACTTATAAATTCTGCTTGTACAATAAAATGCTTCTTGGCTTAAAATTTGAAAACTGATAAGTGTTCAATTATTTGCCTTTTTTCTGATTGCTAAGCGAGACTCTTAGTGGGTGAAGGTTTGAGGTTTTGCTAAACAATGTTCGTTTATACTGGTGCTAACTGTCGAACTATGTTTAGGCACAAAGATGCTCTGATCAAAATTGGGGTTTTATGTGTAAAGTGACCGTGCTAACATGTTGATGTTACACATGTTCACAATCTTAGTTTGGCATGTTAGCAAAGTTGCTAAACAGCTGAAGCTGCTGGAAATCTGAGTGCGTGCATTTTGTCATAAAGTAGTAAAATGCTGATTTGATGATAAAGCCGCAAAAAAAGGGCAGAGAACAAATTTAGTACATAAAATTTTATGGAAATTCTCAGCTTAAATGTTTATTCATAATTTGGTGCCTGTCTTTAGGTAGTTGTAGAGGAGGGTATTCCTAGGATCACCTAGGGCGAAAGGATTTATCTCCCCCAAAGCGGTGGGCTGGTGACATTGTATTCCTGGAGCCTTTAGGCTACATTTGGCAAAAAAAAAAAAAAAAACAGACTGTCAGGCATGCCTGATTGTTTTCTAAATGAGTTTTGTTGTTGTGAATATGGAATATTTGTGGATTATTGCTGCCATGTAAAGATACAAGTATGGTTCTCACTATCCTTTTTGGATTTTTTTTTTTTTAAGGTTGCAATGGTAAGTACTTTAAAAATATATATATTATTAAAGTAATATTCAAGTAATCCCTATTTATGTGAAGAAGTTCAACCAAAGATGTCGTTAATTTAATTTTTGCTTCAGTTTTGCTTAAGCAGGTATTGATATTAAGCTTTGTATGATTTGTACTAGGATACATGCTGGCCTTCACCCTGATGCTCCCCAACAGTGAGAGGATTGATGTTATGCTGTGAGAGGCATTTTGTTGCAGTTTGTCACTTTTAGGGTCACTGCAAATTAGTTGTTCCAAGTATTACAGCTTCACCCTATGGTAAATGGACTCATTCTTATATAGTGCTTTCTACACTAGCTGAGCACTACACTAGCAGTGTGCTTTATACAACCTGTTTAGGTGTGAATGGACAAATGCATTCATTCAAGCACTTCTACAGCTAAGTGCTTACTATCCAACATTGACACACATTCATACTCTGTTGCATCAGAGAGCAACTTGGGGTTCAGTATCGTGCCCAAGGATACTTTAGCAAAACCATGCACATAAGCAGGTTAACCATGGATCATGAATTGGTATGTCACCTTTAAAAGCTGCCTGAGCTGAACATAGTCTTTATTAAGTAGAACTGTAAACTGATGATACCAAAGAGCACATAAAAGATAAATATGGCCACTGTAATGTCATGCATTGGTTAGTGAAGTCACATTAATAATCATTGTCATCTTGGTATTTTAAAACTGCACATCCCAAGGAAATGGTAGATCTGACTGTGAAACTGAGGGTTCTTCCCTGTGTATACCCTGGATAATCCTCCCTTCTGACTCTAATAAGGACCAAAACGAGCATGTGATCGAGCCTCTAAACTCATCATTAAAATCACAGAGCAAAGGGCATCACATCACAGTGTTGTATATAACAGCCCCAAAAAGACTGCATGTGGTAATCACTTTTTAGGGATTTCCTCTCTTTAGCTATAACACGGTGCCGTGGACAAATTATGGAATCCACAGAAGATCTTGTTGTTTTACAACCTTTGTTTATAATTTTGTGTCCATTTGTGTGCAGGATGGCAGTTGTATGACCCTCACCATGCTGGCAGCAATAGGGGGGCAGGATGACATCCTCAGGTTACTGATTAAAAAGGGGGTGAGAGTGAACAAGCGACAGAAGAACGGCACCACAGCCCTGATGCATGCTGCCGAAAAGGTAACTACCTTTTATTCAAGTTAATACTGGGGTCTTTACCTATACTCTGCATAAACTTTTAATACAAATTCCCATTGAAAGCCATACTAGTCAAGGATGCTGAAATAAAGAGATCTACCACTTTTGTGTATTTTATAAAGCTGCTTTTTTCTGTCATTCCAGAATTGTTTGACAACTGTTGCAATTCTGCTGGAGGCTGGGGCTTACGTCAATGCTCAGACACTAAGCGGAGAGACGGCACTGATGAAGGTAAAGCTACATTTCATACACAAACACTAACTTTCACTTTGGTTTTTGTACCGAATAAACTCACAACATGTTCATTTTTAGATGAGCTTGGACCTTTTTAACCAAAAAAAACCCAATTTGCAAGAGCTGCAAAAATGTTTTCCTGCATCACCAGATATTCTGAGAGGTTATTATTATTTGTAGGATAAAAATATTTAATGGACTTTAAGAACTCTTGTTCAGAGCGATTTACAGTTCTTGTTAGTGAGTGTTGGTTATCCTTCACTTCAGGCATGCAAAAGAGGGAATGCTGATGTTGTGCGCCTCCTGCTGGAGTATGGAGCTGACTGCAACATCCTGTCCAAGCACCAGAACACAGCTATGTACTTTGCCAAGCACAGCAACAATCTGACAGTGTGCGACCTCATCAAGGACCACATCAGCATGTGAGTGTTAACCACGTCATAGTTTGATCAGTTTTGTGATGTGGTTTGGGAGAGTGGAGTCTACAGTAATATTTGAAAGAAGGAGACAAAAATTATATTTGGTTGATGTCCTCGAAAGGGATGTCAGAAAACTGTGAACTGCATTGCCATTACTGATCAGTATAAACCAGATAAATTTGGCTTCACTCCACTTTAAAACCAACTCTCTCTTTATGTTGCAGGCTGTCCAGCGTGGCTGAGGACACCATCCGAACGTACTTTGAGTCTCGTCTGGTGCTGCTGGAGCCCGTCTTCCCTCTGGCATGCCACAGGCTTTGTGAGGGTCCAGACTTTGCTATGGATTTTACCTTCAAGTCACAGCCACAACCAGAGGGTAAAATACTTTTTTTTTTTTTTTATAATTTACATTCTCTGATGCGCAACTCTATCACCTCACTCGATGTAAGAGCTCTTTGTCTGTTTTTCTGTTGCAAAACAGATGTTATCAGATGAATAAGTTGAAAGTCAAGTTGAGTCAAAAATATCGGTCCACATTGACCCATGCTGCTCTCGGCTTGGTGAAGATGCTGTTCTTTTAATACCTTTGTGCTATTGACTAGCTGTTTTTACACATGCACTGCAGCACTGAACTTCTCTAGACATTACAAACTGGATAAGAGGAGGAAGATATTAGACTGAGACGCGACTGAAAACGGTGAACATATCACCATGAACTTACATTAAGATTCTTCTCTGATTAAAATTATATTTGATGCAAATTAGGCAATTTGTGTTACATTATGTGCTTATTTGCAGGGTTTTTTTTGTTTTTTTTGTTGCAAGAACAGAACTCGAAGTGTTGATTCTAAATTTGTCAAACGTTTAAGCAGAGAGGCTTTTGGATCAGCCTTTTTTTCTTTTCTTTTTTAAGGAGTAAAATGTTGAGTAAATCAGGTCCTGATCTTAAGTAAAAACCTTCAGGATATATACAAGAATAAAACTGGAAAAGTTGGCGTACTAGTAGAGTAAAGATTTTTGACTCAGAGTAAAAGAAAAAACTCATGTTGAGGAAACTGCCTTTGCATTGTGAAATTTTGTATGTATTTATTTAAAAAGGCAATTTTCATGCTAAATATACATATAACCTCACCTTTAATAAGAAAATATTCAAAGATGAGGGGACTGCAAAGGGGAAGGCAACACTATTAAATACCCTTTAGCTGCAATATATGAAAACAGTTAAAAACCGTTCCAGCAGCTTAGATTTAAAGGCAGATGGTCATTGCTACCAATGAACATTCATGACTGAATAGATGTTGTGAAGACGAATATAATACCCAGACCTGTGATACGAAATGGAAGCGTCTATAATAAAGTGAAATAAATGTACCTTTCCAGTTCTTACTGGGAAATAAAATGCTTTTTTTTAAAAAGACAATTTGTGGGGGGAAAAGAAACCGTTCATTACTGACATTAAAGCAAACGTTATTTTATGATCCATAGACCATATAGTGCAAAGTCCAGTTGACATAAGGTGTTATGAAATAAAGGTGTAAATGTAAATTTTGAATATTTTCTTTCCATTAGTCTTAAAAAAAAAGTTTTAAACTGTTGTTAAACTGCCAGTCTGCTAGTACCAGGTGTCAGATTGTGTACTTGTTAGTCCAGAATTCACAGTGGGGTCGTGGGCATCAAACATCCTACCTCCTGCAAATCACTTGTCCAGGTAGCAGCCTTCATATGAGAGAGGTTTAAGCGATGCTTTCAAAATTCATGTGTGAAAACAGCTTCAGACAGACGGCTGATCCTGACAGCAGAATCAGGTGAACGGAAAAAAAAGCTGATATGGACTGAATGGGTCAGACATCAGTAGAACGTTTATTGCTGATGTCTTCGCTTTAGATTTGTATTCCACGTGAAACAGTTTTATCGTCCCTGCTGTTTCCAGGTTCGGGCATCCTCCTCTTCATCTTCCACGCCAACTTCCTGAATGAGATCTCAGCCAGGCTATGCGGACCTTGCAGTGTTCACGCTGTGGTGCTCAACGACAAGTTCCAGCTGCCCATTTTCCTGGTTGGTTGAGGTTATGATTATACAACACTTAGTTAAAAACAAAATGTGCCAAGTGGTTTATACAAAAATATATATATATCTTTGATTAAGAATAAAACAAGTCTAAACTGAAGCAAATCAATAAAAATAAAACCTGAAAAATGTTTTAATCCCTCTGATTTTCATTATATTAAATCCTCTTTTGATGCAATTCAAAGTGGCCGTTTCTCTGCAGTGCATGTTAACCTTCACTGATTGTCTCTCTTTACTGAAGCTTTCGCTGTTCCTGCAGCCATGTTTAATATCACTGTTTGGATTTAATGTATTTTACCTTATTAAATCTTTTAAAGTTAGGGAAGTGTGCAGATTTTTGCTGATTCTTTTCCACCTTTTGTGCTCAACCTTTCAGGATAGTCACTTCATCTACTCCTTCAGCCCAACTCCAGGCATCAACAAACTCTTCATTCGTCTTGCAGAGGCGCCAGCAGCCAAGGTGACACACACATAATAACACACAAACTCCTGCATCTTAGACAGGCATACAAAGGTCTCTGCTGCTAATCAGGCCATCATGAAATCTGATGAAATGTTTTTGAAACTGAGGCATATTTTTGTTTGTTTGTGTTTACCTGTTGCAGAACAAAGCATGTTCACAATCTTAAAGCCAACCCAAATAAATAATGTACAAAGTTTTTACAGAAACCTTTTGAGCCTGGAAGGGTTCGATGCATTCTTTAGTTTTTGGCTGAGGCTTCTATCTTAAGTTTAGCCTCTACCACAAATAACAAAGTTTCCATGTTTGTGTCAGAGTTCATGTTGACAAGCATCCAGAATCATGTAACATTCTCCATCACGCTCTGACTCAGTTTCCACTGTTTAACAGCAAACTTTGGGGGAAAAAAAAACAAACAAGTGAGGAAATGTTAGTTTTTCCCATCTGTAATAAAAGTGCATTGATTTTGATGTAAATTGCACAAATTAGTTTTAAAAAAAACTGTGTATCTGAGTGGGTTTTATCTTTTTAGTGATGATGGAAGACATGTTAAAGGATGAGGTCTGGGTCTGTCCATGTGCTGCTCTCAATGACATTTGACCCAAAGCTCATTTGTCCCTAGAAGATAAAAAAAGAGTCACAGATATATAGTTGCTTATTTTATCTGAGATAAGCAATGTAGTGTATGCTGTCCAGTGCGGTGAAGAGTGCTCGGACCTCTGCACTGGAGAAACCAAACAGCCTCTTCACAAACAAATGGCACAACATAGAAGAGCCACCTTGACAGGATAAGACTCAGCTGTACATCTGCATCTGAAGGAGAAAGGGCACTCTTTGAGGACAATGCTGTCCTGAGCTCCCTCCACAGGCGCCTTAACCCCCATTCACACCTTTGTTCTAGTGACCTCAGTAGGTCACTAGATATAATGGAGCAAAGTCCCAAATTGGTTTCACCTGAAACCACTGATTGTAATGATCCAGGCCTCCTTTCACACCTTGGCGCATGTGATTATCCACATGAACAATAGAGGCTCACAACCACCTCCAGGGGACTAGTCCCACAGGGGTTTAAATACCTGGGTCTCTCCACCTTTTGGTTTGAGAACTGAAGAAGCCTTTTGGATGAGAGGTGAAACGTCTGCAAGAAACAAAAAGAAGTCCACTCGCCTTTTTTCAAGCTCCAGAGACCACCTGAGGTTGCACGCCTTTGAGAGGGACTGTTTTTTTGGGGGTTTTTTTACACACTGTCCATACATGTCAGCCAATGTAACTGCCAATCATAAAAACTGATATATTTTTGTTTGTTTAGCATAAGCGATCCAATTTGAAACATCTCTGCATCGTTTCTGTCTGATCTTCTCTCCTCAGGTTAAGCTCCTCATCTGCGCATACAGAGTCCAGCTGCAGTGAGGCCCTCTTTGCTTATATTAATGGTCATACCAAGCTTGGACAACACAATACTACACGTGCAGATTCTGAGCAGTAGCCGAAATATGTCACCAAGCGCATTACCCTCAGAGAAGAAAAAATGATTGCGTCCTTGTCGCTGTGGAGTGAAATTCAAAGCTGGCTTCCTGAGACGCTTTTCTGACAGCTGAATCTCAGTGATGAGATCTGACTCCAGACCAGACACAAGCTTGGTGCAGGCCAACATATGCAGCACAAATGTGAGGATTTTGCAAAGTCAGTTAAGACTTGCATAACCTTTGAATAGTCCGTCCTTTGTGGGAGATGCCATCACTTTTACTGGAGGAACTTTGAAGACTGACAGCCACCTGTGCCGTGCCTTTCTCCGAGTTCCACCTTCCGTCAGGGTGGAGCAGTTAGATAAGTGTGTTGATTGTGTGTACATGTGTGATGATTTTTGGTGCATTTGAAGAATATGGAGAGGAGATTTTCCATCACTGTTTTTTTTTTTTTTTTTTCTCCCCTCCTGTTTTTAGCATTTTACTTGGACCAATGGAAAAGCTTTTTCACTCATGTTGCGTTTGGCAACACATCACTTTATAATGAACTTTCTTCATAGTACGAACTTGAGTTAGTGCTGCCCTCAGAAAAAAATGATTTGTATATAGTTATCCTCAAATGATATTTACATTTCTGTCAAATTAGTTTGCGACACCTTTAGTTAATAACATCTCTTGGTTGTGCTAAATCTGGGTTGTTGGTGAATAACTCACTTCAGGAGAGAGATGTGAAGTTGAAACACTGATTCTGGGGCACAGACACAATGCAGGCATCCTTAAATTTCCATCCACTGGCCCATTGTCTTGTTTTCCCAGTGATAATTACGCCAGTATGAGGTTATTTCAAAGTGTGATTTTCAGAGTTTTTAGTGAGTGAAGAAGAGTTAGTTTTGCTTTCCGTGCACAGAGTTGCTGTTTATATTTTCTGCTCTGTACATATTCACATACTATATATAAATATATACATACATATATGCAGTTATGTCATGTGATGACTGCTGATATTTTTGTTCCTTTTTGGGTTAAGTTATTTAGTTTGTACAGGAAAAGGCTCTGATGTTAGTTCCTTTTAAGGGCTAAAATGTCTCAGACTGCCCTGCTAATACAGGTTAGGGTTGTTTTTGTTTTGTTTTTTACATTGAAGAACCTCATAGTTACAATCTGTATAGCTGCAGAATTTAACACATTTTTCTATACAGACACTGTACTGAGCCTGCTTACTGCTCCCCTTCAGTCGCCTCTAACAATCAGTTTTCATCATGTGATATTGAAGGAGTCCCTCTACAGCAAGATGAATACCAAATCCAAAGGTTTGGCTTTGATATTCATCTACAGAACACCATAAACGCACCTAGCCGCATGATTTTGCTTACAAACCCAGCTCAGGCCAGCAGTATGTTTTTAAAGCGCAGCAGTGCTGTTTGATTGGATGTCTCCATGCTGCCTTAATATTCAGTTTTTACATTAGTTTGTCAGTCGTTTCCTTTTCTGGGGGTTAAGTAAAGAATATACCCAGATTTACCAGCAGATTTTGCCCGTGTTTTAATTCGGCACAACACTGACTTCAGTTACTGCTATTTATCTTTAATTCTAATAGTCAGCTTCCAGTTTTGTGCACAAAGTAAGGCATTTCTCAAAAAAAGACGTTTGTAATGAGGTTGTAGCTGTATTCACTGCTGCTGGAATCAACATATAATTGGTTCTCTTAGATAAAAGGGTTGGCATGGTAACTTCTTAGTCTCAAAATTACCTTTTATTAAAAGTTGCATGCTCACATTCAGGTGGCACGGTGTTGGTGGTGTGATTTGTAATGCTACCTCACAGCGTGAAGATTTCTGGGTAGAGTTTGCATCCTTGCAGAGCATGGGTTTTCTCTGGGTACTTTTCTTCTTCTGTTGGACTTGCTCGTTAGGTTAATCTGGTGATTCTAAATTGGCTGTGGGTGTGAATGTGAGATGAACAGTTCTCTCTGTGTTAGCCCTGTGAGATAGAGGCACCCCCGCGCCTTATGACAGCTGGGATAGGCTCCAGTTCCCCTGCGATCCTGAGCTGGATAAACAGTTAAGAAAATGGATGTTCATGTTCAGCAACTCATCGCACTGGCTACAGTTTGAAGTGTGCTTTTAAAGAAACTTTGGTCTGCTTTGTGGTTTTACTACATACTTGTCAGTTGGTTCTTTATAGAGCTGCATACTTTTAGCTTGTCTGGTGTCACAGTTTTGACTCCTATTTTTTAACAGGCATGTGGGTGCTTCAAAAATGAAGCGCTGCCTTTGAATCATGCTGACACTGTAATAAATTTTACATTTTGATTTTGATTTCTTTCACTTCACTTGGCAGATGGATGCAGCGCGTTTCACTTTACGGAATTAAAAGATAGAAAAACTAAAACCCTGTCTTTAGACACCTGCCACCTCTTCTTAGCTCACTACACAGTGAGGAATCGGGACATGGAGTAGGCGTTTTGCTCTTGGTTGTTGGAGGCAAGCATGATATGAGGAAAGACATGAAACTGGAATACCTGAAAAACCAAGGATGGCTCTAGTTCAAACATTACCCAGTGATTGTTCAGCTTTACAATTACAGCTCAATGATTTGAAATGCATTCTGCTGTTTTGTATTGCTTTATTTATTTTTCCCCATCCTCCATGCTGTGATTGGTTTCTAGCAGTAAAAACTAGCCTCTCTAAATTTGCCTCAGATATGTAAGCCATCACAGTGAACATTAAATCCACCATCACTTAAGTTACTTAAGGACATTATGCATGTATACAAATACATGCATAATTATTATAATACAGGTTTCTCAGTCAGAGGTGCCTGAGCAGGTGTTCACTTTAATGGATTGAACCTTTGTGGTACATTTCAGGAGTGCTTTCACATTGCATTGGAATAAAAGATGGGAGGAAGGATTAAGATCATTAAAGATCTGTTAAACTACAGCAGTAATAATACACAGCTTTGTATTTTTAAGTCATTTTAGAGCAATGTGAAGATTGTTTTTAATGACAGGAATTGTCTCTTGATCCTGTAGTTTGAACCCCTCATGGTTTTCTCACTGCCTTGCCAGTACTTTCCTTTACCTCTACAGTCGCTTCACTCTGACTTTTACTTGGTTCTGAATGTTTCCTGCAGATAGATGTGCTGTGTGTGTGTAGAGATGCTGCTTACCTGAGGCTGTCTCTCTGCCCTGAATAAAACTTGTACATGTATTTGCACATTCTGCTTGTTTTCCTTCATTACATGGAAAGGATTTTTTTATTCATTAAAAAATAAGGTTGTTATAGACAAGCCATCTGCTCAATACGTGATGTTTTTTGTCTTCAGAGGATGTCATGGATTCAGTTTTTGAACTAGAAACATCGAGAGGTCACTGTTTTATGCAGAGGAAATACTTTGTATAAAAGTTCCTGTTCATGCTCTCGCTCTTAAAAGATTTAAAAATGTAAGTAATGACATTCTTCTGCCTCTCATACTTCTCCACGGACTTTTCTGATTGATTATTCATCTTAAGATGTTTTCTGACATGTGATCCTTATATAAATGAGAGGATGAAGGTATACAGTGTATCACAAAAGTGAGTACACCCCTCACATTTCTGCAGATATTTAAGTATATCTTTTCATGGGACAACACTGACAAAATGACTCTTTGACACAATGAAAAATAGTCTGTGTGCAGCTTATATAACAGTGTAAATTTATTCTTCCCTCAAAATAACTCAATATACAGCCATTAATGTCTAAACCAGGGGCAACAAAAGTGAGTACACCCCTAAGAGACTACATGTGTTGAGAACTGCTTGTCATTTCCCCTCCAAAATGTCATGTGACTCGTTGGTGTTACTAGGTCTCAGGTGTGCATAGGGAGCAGGTGTGTTCAGTTTTGTAGTACAGCTCTCTCACTCTCATATACTGGTCACTGGAAGGTCCAACATGGCACCTCATGGCAAAGAACTCTCTGAGGATCTTAAAAGACGAATTGTTGCGCTACATGAAGATGGCCAACACCCTGAAACTGAGCTGCAGCACAGTGGCCAAGATCATCCAGCGTTTTAAAGAGCAGGGTCCACTCAGAACAGACCTCGCGTTGGTCGTCCAAAGAAGCTGAGTGCACGTGCTCAGCGTCACATCCAAATGCTGTCTCTGAAAGATAGACGCAGGAGTGCTGTCAGCATTGCTGCAGAGATTGAAGAGGTGGGGGGTCAGCCTGTCAGTGCTCAGACCATACGCCGCACACTACATCAAACTGGTCTGCATAGCTGTCACCCCAGAAGGAAGCCTCTTCTGAAGTCTGTACACAAGAAAGCCCGCAAACAGTTTGCTGAAGACATGTCAACAAAGGACATGGATTACTGGAACCATGTCCTATGGTCTGATGAGACCAAGATTCATTTGTTTGGTTCAGATTGTCTCAAGCATGTGTGGCGGTGATCAGGTGAGGAGCACAAAGATAAGTGTGTCATGCCTACAGTCAAGCGTGGTGGTGGGAATGCCATGGTCTGGGGCTGCATGAGTGCAGCAGGTGTTGGGGAATTACATTTCACTCAGGGACACATGAACTCCAATATGTACTGTGAAATAAAGAAGCAGAGCATGATCCCCTCCCTCTGGAAACTGGGTCTCAGGGCAGTGTTCCAGCATGATAATGACCCCAAACACACCTCTAAGACAACCACTGCTTTATTGAAGAGGCTGAGGGTAAAGGTGATGGACTGGCCAAACATGTCTCCAGACCTAAACCCAATAGAACATCTTTGGGGCATCCTCAAGCGGAAGGTGGAGGAGCGCAAAGTCTCGAATATCCGCCAGCTCCGTGATGTCATCATGGAGGAGTGGAAAAGCATTCCAGTGGCAACCTGTGAAGCTCTGGTAAACTCCATGACCAGGAGAGTTAAGGCAGTTCTGGAAAATAATGGTGGCCACACAAAATACTGACACTTCAGGAACTTTCACTAAGGGGTGTACTCACTTTTGTTGCCGCTGATTTAGACATTAATGGCTGTATGTTGTTATTTTGAGGGAAGAATAAATTTACACTGTTATATAAGCTGCACACAGACTACTTTTCATTGTGTCAAAGTGTCATTTTGTCAGTGTTGTCCCATGAAAAGATATACTTAAATATCTGCAGACATGTGAGGGGGGTACTCACTTTTGTGATACACTGTATGCAGAGAAAAAGTTGCCATCATGATATTTAAACAGCTGATATTAATGCTGTAAATCTAGCAAAAAACTGATTTAAAAGTTTCTGCAAATTCATCTGAATCAAGCATGAAAACATAATATAACCATTGATGCCAGTTTTTTGGGGGGGTTTTTTAGAAGCCCCATCTTTGATGAACACATCACATGCAGGTTTTGAACCAGTCCTTCCTGATCAGAGGCCTTTAGAAGCTCCGACAGATCGCTTTCCTGTCAAAGAGGGACATTGAAACAGCACCACTCAGAGGAAGGAGACGAGATCTGCATCAGAGTTTAGCTTTAAAAGAAGTATTAATACATAAAGCTAAACCTGGCTTGGAAAAGCTGTTTTAAAGCCAAAAAAATGTTTAAGTCTGTGTGTGTGAAGGAAATTTATTTACCAATGAGGAAATGTAACTAAGTACTTTTACTCAAGTAAAAATTTAGGTTTGAGTCTTTTCATGTAATACTTGATATTTTCTTATTCTACTCCAATACATTAAGACACAAATATTGTACTTTGCTATGATTATCTGATAACTTTAGTTAGTGATTACTTTACAGATTCACTTTTTTTTCCATTCTAAACTGTAGAGCCTGAGCAGCAGACATCTTTAAGACTGATACTAATACTAAAGTGAACATTTTGTCCTCAAAGTTGATGATAGAAGCAGTAAAAATGGGTAAACTTAAGGATTTGAGCAAGTTTGATTAAGGACAAATTGTGATGGCTAGCCAGGTCAGAGCATCTCCAAAACTGCAGCTCCTGTGGGATGTTCCTGGTCTGCAGTGGTCAGCGTCTATCAAAAGTGGTCCAAGGAAGGAATAGTCGAGAACCAGCGACAAGGTCATGGGTGGCCAAGGCTCATTGATGCGTGTGGAAAGTGATGACTGGCCCATGTGATCTGATCCAACAGGCGAGCAGTCAGGGTGCCCATGCTGACCCGTCACCCACCAAAAGCAACAACTATGGGCACATGAGCATCTGAACTGGAAGAAGGTGTCATGGTCAGAGGGAGAGTGGCTTGCCTGGGGAACACCTGTCTCCTGGCAGGATGCACTATGGGAAGAAGGCAAGCTGGCGAAGGAAGTTTGGGCAATGTTCTGGGAAACCTTGGGTCCTGCCATCCATGTGGATGTTACTTTGACATGTACCACCCACCTAAGCACTGTTGCAGACCATCTACACCCTTTCATTAAAACGGTGTACATGGCTCCCAAACCATTCCTGATGGCTCCCAGGAATGATTTGAAGAGCACAGCGAGTTTGAGGTGTTGACTTGGCCTCCAAATTCCCCACATCTCAATCCAATCAAGCATCTGCGGGACAAACATGTCTGATTCATGTTTGCCTCACTGCACAACTTAAAGAATCTGTTTGTAACATCTTGGTGCAGATACCACAGCACACCTTCAGGAGTCCAGTGGAGTCCATGCCTCAACGGGTCAGGAGTGTTTTAGCAACAAAAGGGGGACCAACACAATATTAGACAGTCATAATGTTATGCTTGATCAGTGTGTAAAATATGCTTTGCTGTTAATTTCCCAATAATTATAAGTACAGCTGAAATAATGGGTTTACCAATACAATTATCAACAGAAAATGTTTAGCCAATTATTCTGACAACCGTAACTCTTTTTTTTTTTGTCCTTTTTTTTTCTGGTGCTCTTTAACATCTTAATAAATCAGTTCCGATAAAGAGGTAGTCTGCATAATATAAGCTCATTTTAGTTAGGTGTATAGTCGTCCTGTTCTTTCCAAAGCAAGCCACAGAGAGATGATGCAATTTTAAAGCTTCTTAAGGAAAAACGACCGGGGAAAAGTGTAATTGACGTACTAATCTGTTTGTCGCAAGTCCCTGGACAGCAAGATGTTTCTGGAATATGTCTTTAGCTTACAGACAGAGGTGGAAGAGAAACTCTGCTCTTGTACCTAAATAATGTGTATGTAGCACTTTATTACTGGATAGCTGATTGGTGCTGCAGTAAAATTTGTGATACAGTTTTCCACAACCTGGGGCTCAGGCCACTTTAAAAGGCGACTTCCGTATATAGTATTCGTTCATAGTAGTATCCACAGTATTCGTTCATTATTTGTAAAAGTTCTGCATACAGCTCCCTTGTAGAATCAATATTTTGCTGTTCCATAAGCTTTAAAAACCAAAGTAGCTCAGATATATCTAAGTTTATAAGTCTTTAATATTCTGACAGACAAACAAAATGCACAGCTGATGGAACGTCCCAGCGGGGCTCAAGCTTTCAGAGGTAATTATTAGGAGGGGTTCACCGCTCAGTGAGAGAATTCTTAGAAAACTAGGCAGGCTTTCAGGCAGCGCTGCTTTAAAAAAAACACGCTTCTGTCATAGAAATCACTGCAAGGGCTCGGGAACACTCATGAAAAGGACTGTCAGTGACCACAGTTCATCCCAAGTCCACAGTGCAAATTAGAAAGAAAAATAACATTTAAACACAGTCCAGAAATACCACAGCCTCCTCTGGGCCCAAGATCTCTAGAGATGGACTCAGACAAAGTGAGAAATGTGTCTTGGGGTTTTATTAATGCACATAACTTGCACACTTGTTATATGCTGCCATTCAGATAGCTTCTGTTTCAAGGAAGGCCTTGCATCTTTCAGCAAGACTGTGTCAAACCACATGCTGCACGTATCCCAACAGGATGATGGATTTTATGTCTTTGGGAATCTATCTGAGTGAATCCATGTGAGGTGGGAGCACTAACCACACAGGGCTTTTATGAAAGAGATCTCAAGCCAAGAGCCCCGGAAAAGGGGTGGCACATATCTATCTTTTTTTTTTTTTAATAAAACAGATGCTTTAGGGAAAAGTATGCTGCCAATTATTGTCAATTAAAACAGGTTTGTAGGACATATGTCCAATGGAGAAGTAGTGGAGCAGTAGTAACAAGTCTAAGTATCAAGTGTAATCCATATATTTAAAATGCAGCATCTATTCACAGCTGTCTTGAGATTGCCTTGGTCTTGACATGGAGAGTACTTTTTGTGGTCAACAACAAAGTTTAACATCCAAATGAATGCTGTATCATTTTTTTTTACAGTGGCTATAAACTGCTGGCTGATCAGTGTAATTCAGGACAAAAATGAAAAATCGTACAATTGTCTATTAAGACCAAATGAATTACAGAGAGGCAAAGAGACACACTGTGATTTCAGAAAGCTATGGATGGCATATTATCTCCTATCTTTATCCAGGGTCTCAATCTAAAAAAGACAGGATTTGCAGTATGATTTGCGCCTGTGGGAAACTGAAATCTCCGACATTTTGTGCAGCAGCGTAGAGACTGAAGATCTGGCAACCCGACACTCAGCCTCATCAGACTAACTTAGAAATAAAACCGTGTATCTTCCATCTATTGCTGCCCCTCATCCGCTGAGTTCAGACATAGCCTGCGCGTAAGGAGGTGCCGATTCCTGTGATTTTTGTCTTTGATCTGTTTGCACAGTCGACCCTTGAATTGGATCCGATCTGCACGTTTCAGTGTGACATTTGAACGCACCTGATCCGCCATATTACCAAACGTGATCAGCGGCTCGTTCCACCTTTGTGCCACCGCGATTAATAAAAAATAACTAAACTAAAACTAACCTATAGATTACCCAGCGTTAAATTTAATACTCTGCGCATTAACAGACTGTAGTGAGCAGTTGCTTAAAAGTAGTCTAATTACACTCAGGCTTATTTTGGCTTTATTAAGGTGTGTGGAGCATGTTTCTAAAGCTCTTTGGTGATTGCTGTTTATGTTCCGCGGCCGTCCGGCTGCTCCGGGTGAAATGATGAGAGGAAACCCATGTTGAGCCGACACAGCTGAGAACATGAACTCTCTCAACCCGGATCCTTGCTCCTGATTGGACCTGCGCTGTGTACTTCAATGCAGCTTGTTTAAGCTTCGGGCGAGGGGAAGTATTAAAATTTAAAAAAAACTTCCAAGAATAAAGTAAACGCATTTTCTAGCAGATCTGGCTCCTCTTCATCTGGGATATATGATATTCATGGAGGAAAAGGTGCGACCAGCTTAATGGATTTTTAATTGCCTGCCATGCGACCACTGATTGGATCTGCTGCGCCTGCGCGGCGAAAAAAGAATACGAATGGATGCCATCAAAGAGGATAGTAAAGAGTGAGGGCTCACTCTTCAGTACTTCCGGTTAAATAAACGTGAGAGGAAGTGGTTTTTAGGATGTTTGAGCGCCTCAGCAGCATGTTTTCCTGTGTCATTTTAAACTCAGCCATTAATTTCTGCTCAACTGTGATAAAAAATAGTATAAATAAATAAAACTTCATCTATAACAACTTTTAATAATGAAAATGACAGACTGAATTTGCCGTTGGTTTTGCAGGTTAGGGGAAAACACTTAGGCGTGCTTTGCACAGGAGTCATCGTTTGGCCCTTTTAAACTACTTCCAACAAGCATCTTCTGCCTACTTGCTACGTCACAATCAATAGCAATTAACAGTTTAAACATAGCTATGCTGATGTATAGTTGTGCTTTTAACGTTTTATTCCTTTTCCCCCGTCCCTCATATTTATCTTGAAACTAGAGAATAATTGTTATCTTTGACTGGTATATATCCTAACCCAGATTATGAATTCCCTCTCATCGGGAACAGTGATGTATCATAAATCAGGATCTGGTGTGAGGCATCGGTGAGGAGTGAGTGCTCTGCTTTGTAGATGATCTTTGGACACAAAGTGGAAAGTTCTACGTTGTGCGCAGGCGCTTCCCTCGGATTAATGTCAGGGCACAAAAGTGGCGCTACACCGTTTCGAGCTCTACTCCGGTAAGCGAATTTCACGGCCGTTTTCATATTCTACTTTTACGCCTAATTGGGCAAAGTTTCGGGAACTTGTGCGGGGGTGGGGAGGGGGGTCAGCCAGATGTCCAGGGAGTTTCTCGGGACCCACGCTGGGGCGAGAAGGCTCATTAAGGGATGAATAAACCGTTAATTTGGACAGATTTGGTCCTCTTCTCTGCGTGCTGTAGCTGCTGCTGCCTCTAGTCTCCAGTATTGTTCAGTTCGCTCCCTAATGGCGGACGGCAGGCAGTGCTGTTTTCCGCCGGGGGAGGAGGGAGCTGGGGTGGAGGTGGTGGTGGTGGTGGTGGGGTGTGGGGTAAAATTGATCTGGTTGTTATAATAATGGGTTTATACCTGGCCACAGTTGGCGTAACTCTCTGGATACTCACGTACAACACGGCAGGGATATTTCCCTTGGTTTTGTTGTTTACCACCGCATGACACAAATGAAGCCAGTTTATGTGATATATATGAGTAGGGCGCCCCTTGCGGTCGCTGAGTATTTTTGCCAGTGATTGCGCCAGGGTGGACTCCGTGCAGGGTAACTTTCCAATTAAAACCCCGGCGTCACAGGTATCACAAAAATCGGGCTTTTTGTTCGGAGTCCGGGTCTCTGTCGCTGGCACCGGCATGTGTACGACTAGATCAGATAATCTGGACGAAAAGAGGGGTTGTGCAGGGGGACAAAAAAAAACAAAACACGCTTTCAGCTGTTGAGGACTGTGCTCGTCATTGTAGCCTATCTTGACAAACATTTGCTTCTATTTTAATCAGTCTGCTGTGAGTAAGTTGCGATCATTTTAGTGGTATTTTAACAATGGCGCAGTCTGTGTCTGCTCTCCTCCCCTCGATCCGCCGCTAATCCAATGGCTGTTTGCGCCAGGAAGGGGTAGGGGAGGGAGCGGAACGGAACACCCTGAACCACGTTTCTCCTGGACCCCAACTTGGAAGCCAGTCTAGCCTCTCCTTTTCCCGGGTTATTTATGGAAGAGCTGCGCAGCTCAGGTAGTGCTGGTTCTGTTTGTTTTTATTGATCCAAAGTTTTGGACCCGCTCTTTATTGCCAAGTTTGTTAAATAATATTGCCGGGGAAGAGAAAGGGAAGCTCGATCGGGTCGAGTGGTAGGCACCGTTGTAACCGGGTGCATGGACCGAATTTGGTGGTGTGGTGGTCCTTCCAAACGGTGTTAGTAATCAAGGGCACGACCAGGGGGACTCCGGCGGCCCCTCAAGGCTTCGTACAGCCTGTCCTTCATTGGGTGCTTTCTAATGATTCACAGGGGGTCTCCTCAGCTGTGTATATCAGGGTTTAGTTTTGGATTCAGGTAACCGGAATGGACTATTTTTTTTTTAAACCCATCAGCTGGCTTGGGGGATGCTCTGGTGGCTGCGCATTACGCATCACTTCTCAGTGACATAAGCCTTATATAATAATCCCAGGCGTTTAATTTGAATATTTTATTAATCGGCTGTTGCCTGCGCAAATACTGGCGCAAACAGCTTCATATCTCCACCTTGTGACCTGCTGGGGGAAAAATGTCAACTTCTGTGGCTTCATGCGCAAACTGATGCCGCTGGAAAGGTAGATGAGTACCTCTGTGAGGTGGTGATGTGGCGCAGGCGTTGATTTGAATTGCTAGCCTTGTTGCGGCTTTTTTTTTTTCCTCTTCTTTTTTTTTTTTTTTTTTTGCATGGAGGCAGGCGCAACCACAGCGCCATCCCACCTCTCCGTCCACCTGGTGTTGACGTTGAGAGCCAAGGTTGCATGTCAGAGCTCATTAATGCCGGGTCCTCGTTTTCATCTCCATCCACGTGAATGCAGGCTGTCTCATAGCTCTGCATTGCAGTCTGAACTGAGTCTAGACCAGGCTATTTTTTCCCCTCAGAGCACTACTGAGTTGCTTTGCACATAGATTCCTCTGTTGGTGGAATATTAGGCCAGAGAACCATGATGCGTCTATCTGCAGCTCAGCTTTTGCTTTGGGAAGGTGTAGCAGAATGGGAATGGGTTCTTTTTGGGTCTCCTCCCAGTATTTGGACTACAGTTAACACCATGGTTACGATCATATTTTATTACCTTAGAGCATGTGGTGTGTGTAGACATCAGCTTGGGTTAAACCGTCTAAAGAAAAAATGTAATAGGAGTTAGTCAGTGGCCCAATCCCATCATTTTTTTTTTAAACAGTCAAGAACATTGTATTGATCTTGAATGTCATTCTGTTTTGCCTTCTACTTCCTGTCACATGGTCACAGCAAGCGAGTGTTCCCTTTTCGGTACCAGTGCTCTACAGTGGAGCAGCTTTATTAGCAGCAAGCTGACATGATATCCTTCCTGAGTTTGCAGCAGTGGGTTTTAACAGTATATTTCTTTACCAAGCATACATCTATAGCAGTGTTTCTGCTTTGCTAGAAAAAATAGGCAGATCATGTTAGCATAGTGAAATTTTCTTTGCCCCATGGTGCTCTTTACTGCTCTAAAAACACTTGCAGAGTAGAAGTTTTGATATTCAAGTGATCGCTTTAGTCACTTGTAAAGCAAAATGGCAGCTCGACTGGACCAAGCAGGACATTTGAAAGCATCATAGCAGTCTGAGAAATTGGAGCAGTCATGTTTTAACTTTTTGGTTTTGTTTTGTTTTGTTTTTTTGTTGTTTTTTTAAATCATTTTTTACTTTTTATCAACCTAAGAAATCAGGCAAAATGAAAATAATTGTTTGCTGCTGCTCTCCTTAAAAAGCGTGGGAAGAAATGGGATGGGTTTATTCTTTATGCGTTTTCCTGCAATCTATTTCCTAAACTAGCTGGAAACTGAACATGGGCACACTGCTTGACTCCACACCACGTGCATCACGTGCTGCAGATGGCACTAAGAGGATTGGAAATGATGGTTGGAAAAACCTTTGTGATGATGATTTCAAAATCACCATTGAATATTTGAGCAAATTTTTTTAAAAAAAGCAAGCAAGGGGCAGTGTTGTCAAACTATCTAGACATTTTCTCAGGCTCGACTGTAACTGGACAAATGAACATAATCCTAGAGACAGTTTTCATTTTTGATATTTTGAGAATCCTTTACAGAGAGAGACTGGAACCTGGAACCATCACCAAACAAGGAGTTTCCTCCTTTGTCATGGCCTTTGTTTTCAGTTCCTGTTTGTAGGGTTTTCCGCCTTTAGTTTTGTCTACAGCAAGTGAAGTGCAGCTTGATTGGGTTGACATCAGGTGAATGATGTGGTCATTAGAGATTATTCCACATCAATAACCCCTGGCTTCTTAGTATGTCTTGGGTCATTGTAGATTGTTACTGTGAAACACCATCCAGCATCTTTACTGTATTTGGCTAAATCTGAGCAGACACTGTATCCTAGTAAACTTCAGAGTTCAGCTGCTTCTGTCTTTTTTCACATCATCAGGAAAGACTAGTCACGCATTGCCACTGGAAGTCATGCATGTTCATACATTACACTGCCTCTGCCATACTTCACTGGCGGTGTTACGTACATCAGATTATCATCTCTTCCACACCTTCTTAGTACTCTTTCCTGCCATCATTTTGGTGCAGGGTGATTAAATTTCCATCCATACAAAGTCTAATCTGGGTTTTCTGTTCTTGAGTCTGGTCACTAGTTTAATAACCCTTTTGATGGACCCTCTGTATTTGCTCTCATGAAGTCTTCTCTGTCTAGTACACTCAGATAATGATATGGCTACCTCCTGTAGAGTATTTTGCACTTGATTGGATATTGTGAGGAAGTTCTTTTTTCTGTACAATGCAGGGTTGTAGCCAGCAATTGATTACCCGGCGCTGTGCTGGGCTGAGAATTTCACCGGTTCGCTATCAGGACTGTTCGCTACTACCACAATTAGCAAGCAGTCGCTACCGACCAATACCCAACTAGGACTGCCGGGCTGTGAATTTTTTCTGGCTCAATCCCTGGTACTATGGAGAGGATCCTGTATGCCCTCTTCCACTGTTTTCTTCTGTGTACATCAAGGCCTAATTATATTACAGAAGCTAAAGCTTTTTGTTGTACCAAATTTATGATTTGTTTGCTCCTTATGTTCCCGTTATCTAGCCAAAACTAGTTTGCAGCATTGCTGGTCAGATATCATATTAAATGTCTTCCAATCAGTGTCACCTCTGCATTTGTAGGTCAGTTAGTAGACTTTTTGTCTATCATAAGCTTTCCTGGGCCTTGGCAGCAGCCACCTTTAGATGCTACTGTTATTTTGGCCTATTTGCCTTCATTTTTGTCTTCAGTAAGTGAACAGCCAGCTGAGATGGGTAAAGGTCAGATGACTGACTCGTTTGAGAACATTGCATTTATTTGCCTTAAGCAACTCTTGGGTGCTTCTCGTTGTATATTTTGTGTCGTCGTGCATCTGTGCTGTGATTCTCTGTCCGGTCAGCTTTGCAGCATTTGATTAATTGTTGAGCTAGGCTCCTGATTGGGCCTCTGAAAGCAGCAGCCAGATTTTACGGGGCTTCTGGTCTAGCTAGCTGATAGCCAGGTTAAGGGTTCAAGTTGCCAGTCAGTGTTTATGCAGATGAACTAAAAAGCTAAATCCTTGGCAGAAGATGGTCTGTGCTCATTGCGTTTCGGCACATGCCGTCTCTCTTTCTCCACAGACTATTTACCTGCATCCATCCAACATGACTGATTATTAGCATTCAGCATTCAAGTTAACTACAAATGGAAATGAGAAGTTTTTAACACAGGTATTTGGTTGAATCTGAGCAGAGTATTGCCCTGTAAACTTCAGAATTCATCCTGCTATTAGAAGAAGAAATCCAAATGGGGTTGCTTTCAAAGCTTTACTTCACAGCTGTCCTGTGGGAACATTAAAATTCAAGGAGCTGAGATGTTGACTGAAAAACTGTGTCAAAAGTGGCAGTACAAGTAACCCGAAAGCATAACATGTTAAGGATTGAATGACTCTAAACCCCTGTGGCAGATGTATATGTTTTATGGGCAGTTTTTGTTAACAAAGCCAGATAATGTATTGAATTTGTAGCTTTATGTGGTGTTATTTGTTTTTTCTTAAATTTCTGTGCTTCTGACCATTCACCATTGCTGTCCTCCTAGATCTTTCAGCATTGCTGAGCTCGACAGTGCCTTACTCTTTTAAAGAATGAACCAAACCACTTCTGATTATTTATTTTTGATGTCCTTCACCTGACTCAACACCTCTTGCACTGCAAATTGAGAGTTCCCATGAATAGCTCTCAAAGCTAATTAAACATTTGTGATTTACTCAAGACCTTTTCTCATCCTAAGTCATGAAATAACAGAGAAACAAGCCTCACGTAGCAATGAAACTGTTTTGAGTCTATTTTCCAAATACTTTTGAGCATGTAAAAATACAGAGGGACTTTGTAAAAAATTAGAGCTCGACTAATATTAGCTATTTACCAGTATATCTGTATTGGCATTTATAATGGCCAGTAAATGAAAAGAAGAAGCACCCATCAACCATGTTACAAGTGTTGATGTTGCATAGGCTGTCCACCAGAGGTGTGTGTAGGGAAGTTTAACACAGCGTGGCTGGTGGCTTAACAAAACCTAAAGCCCCAGTTGGGGATGATGGGTATCACAACAGTAGTTATCAACTTTCTCTGGTAAGCCAGGTCAGGTTTTCTGCTTCAGGCTTTGTGCACACTCGCATAAAAAAAGTGGGCATTTTACATTCTCATATGACTCTTCTTCTGCACAAAATGATCCCTGTGAGTGGCACCTACTCCAGTCAGAGATGTTATCAGATGAGGATGATGACAGTAAAATGGTGAATAACAAGCTATAAATATCATTAAAAAAAATCTAATAGTAAAATGCAACATTGTTGCAAATAAGACTGGAAAGCAATGCTGCAGAAAATCATTAATCTGGTAATTTAGCACATAGAGCAGTAAAATAATTCAAGTTAATTATTTTATTGCTGAGTGCACTCTCAGTGCTGCTATTTATTTGTAAGGTGACAGCTGCACAGTACAGCTGTGAAACTTTTAACTGGATCCATTTAAACATTAAATGTTACTGTCCCATGTGGAAATTGCTTTGTTTGTGGGCAGATCAAAGTAAAATTAATTTTATTGATTGAACAAGTATTCTTGGTGTGTGTTCTGTGTACTAGTAGCTGCAATTCCAGCAGTGTAAAAGAGCCCTTGGCTGCAGATAAGAACCAAGTACAACAACATTTAAAGAATTCTTCGCTAAATCCCCAAATTAATACACACACATTCCTGTGACTATTCGACACCTGCATGTAGAAAACGTATTCCCCTAGCAGAGAATCTATATTGCACTTCAAACATGCTGTAAACAAAAGAATCATTCAAAGCATGGTGCTTCCAGCTGATTTTAAACCAAAACTCTGAACATGACCTGCTCCTGGCAAGGTTATGTGTTCAGCGTAAGTTACCGCAGTGATTTTGCCAGGTAAAAAGTTCCACTTTCATCACACTGAAAACTCCGGCTTTAAGCTCGATATAACTCGGCAAGTCATTAATCTCACTTTGTGGTACACCCAGGAGGGCACGCCGCAACTTTCCACAAACATAACAATCAGCTGATCTGAGTACAGTCTGGCAGAGTGTGAACGAGTAATCCACAGCTTGTGATAATAAAATAAGATTATTTTTTAAACTGCATTGTCATAAATATTGGCCCATATATCAGATTTTTAAATCAGTCTTGGTATCGGTCTTAAAAATTCTATATCAGTTGGGATATGATAAAAATGGCTGTAATGAATGGATTTCTTGGACTCAACTGTAATCTTTTCTACAGAAAGCTGTGAGACTTTACATCAACAGTTTCTTCTTTGAGGTGTGTCGTGATTTTTTTTTTCCTTTCTTTTTTTCCCCTTTCGCAGGTCAGGTTGACCTTGTCACACACCACAGCACCTTTGCCACGTCTGATGCTGGGCTCAAATCTGGAAAGCCTGGATATAATACCTCCAATTTGAAATGCTAAAATCTGCCCATACTGCAATCTGACTAAACTAGCTTGTTCATGAAGCTAACGTGGAGACAGCGAAAGTTGTGAATTATGAATACTTTCCATATTTATTGAAATAACCCAAGTCATTCACCTGCATCCTTAAAGATGCTGCTTTACTGCTGCAATTTTTATTTGATGCACCCCACAGTGCTGAGTCCAAAATGGCCACCACAGTGATGTCTGGCTTTCTCTGTAGCTCTTTTACAACTCCTAGTAGTGTGTTCAGGTGCTTTCAGGCTTGTTCTCTTCTGGGCAACTGTTGGGGTAATTAGCAGCGCTACAAAGATCATTGTCACCTTCAGAAGTGTGTCCATGAGCGAGCATCTGTTAGTGGTGTGTGTGTGTGTGTGTGTGTGTGTGTGTGTGTGTGTGTGTGTTTGTTTCTGTGCTGCAGCTGTCAGCAGTGATGTGATACGTGGCTTACAGCCACCCTCACTGCTGTGTTACATGAAAAGGAGATTTTGACAGAAACGGATCAACAGAGTGCCGACGTCCCCAAAAGTGGTTTGGATATTATTTGATTCAGAATGTAGCAACCAGTCAGATCACTGCATTTTCTGTCGCATTTCTTCTCTTTTTGAATGGCTAAGATGGTCAACAAATTAACTTGTTTGTGCATTTTTTACATTGAGCGCGGACGCGTATCGCTGCCGTTTGGTGTACAAGATACATAGATGAAGCTAAACCATTTTAACATTATGTTGGCCAACTCTACAGCACCCAGATGTAGTGCACAAAACAAGTCCCTGTGGTGGTGGGCCTTACCATCACCACAGCAACCAAGGTGTAGCTTCACTGGTTGCCAAGGACAACAAGAGAGTAGTTGTGTTGAGTGATACGCAGGGGTAACAAGCAGGGAGGGTGGGAGAGATGTGAAAGGCAGCAGGTGAAAAGGAGAAATGGAGTTCCCTATAGTTGGGTAAGGAGCTTAAAAAAGGAAGAGTGAAGAAGAGGATGAAAGGAAGACACGTGATGGTGACGAGGAGGGGCTCCCGTTGCTGGGTAGGCACGTACGCTCACCCATAGAGACGTCACCTCTGCTGTTGCATGTGTTGAGCATTAGCTGCCCTCTTTCTTGTTGTAAATGCAACCAGAGAGGCTTATCTGTAGAGAACAAAGCCCTTCATCATCCTACACCCCTATCAGTAAAATACTCTTCTGACAGTATTAGAATCATTTGTAAAAAAAAAAAAGTAATAGATTAATACCAAGGCAAACTGCTGTGATATGTAAACCTTCATTCAGTCTCCCTCTCTCTCTTACGTACTTTGTTAAACTAGGAATTGATTTTAAGAAATCTAAGTGCCAAGAAAAGTAATTGGGTTATCATATTCTTAACTTGATGAAATGTGTTTTGAGCCTCAGTGCTCTGTACAGCTGGAGAGGCCTGAAATGACCTCCTTGACCTGCTCTCTCTGGAGTAATCTGACTCATCTTTAAGAAAAAAAGGAGCTAGAGGGAAACTGTTGATTAGGTCCCCCCCCCAATTACTAATAACTAATGTTGCAGCATTAATATTGAGGGATCGACTTCAGATTTTACCAGTACCAGTTGTTCCATCTCGATAGCAAATGTGCTCGCAGACATCTGTGACCTAAATGAAATAATACAGCAGAAGTGGTCGCATCAGTGTCCCAGCATCACCGAGTCATCCATTTTCACTCCAGATGTAAGCAGAGCATCAAAGTTGTGGCTCTATTTGTAAAATGAAGGTTTCACATCTGGAACTCGTTGACATTTAAGCAGACATTTCAATGGGTGAGCTTACCTAAATTGCCCCACACAAGGAAAGTCTGAGCTGACCTTATTAGATGTTGTGAATGGATGTTCACAACATCCATTTTTGGTGAAGTAACCATTTAATATAATTCAAAAGCAAGCCGGTGAAGACATGAACACAGATAGGGAGGTAGGTGTAACAATGAATGTTGTTACAACTAAAGGGCACGAGTAGGCTGTGTGGGGGAAGCTTGCCTCTGGGGGTACCTGAACTACCTGTACCACTGTCAGACATCATAAAATCAATTAGTAGTGAGTTATGTCCTAACTGGCTTTTGTTTGCCTTGTCAGGTGGTTGCCTTTGTGATGGACGGGGAGTCAGAACCAAACCCTGTCATGGCAGAAGATGTAGGGGAGCGGGTGGAGCCCATGGATGCCACTCCCTCTCCCCAGCAAAAGCCCACGCCTCCTTCGGAGGAGTCTAGGGAGGCAGTTTCCATGGTAACAGAAGATGGAACCACAAAGGAGGATGGAACAGAGGACAATGATGATGATGTGGTTCTCGTAGGGGAGGAAGCTCCCCAGCCTTCTGCCACAACCCTCTCCCAAGACACGCCCAGCACAGACTGCCTAGAGCAGGAAGCTGCTGTGGCAACTGTAGACATGTCCACAGCAGCAAAGACCCCCAGCTCTCCTGCATCTTCCAACGCATCCACAGCAGGAGCACCTCCAAAGCCTCCAGCCACAACTACAGAACCTATTGTCATTGACGACGAAGAGGACTCTGAGCAGAAAGACGCTTCCTCGTCCACACCGGTGACTCCTGGAGGCACATCTGCATCCCACTCCCCAGGTGCACTCAGCAGCACCGAGCCAGATTCTGAGATCAGGATAGCCAGTGTCACGACACTAGGCTCCACTAGCCAGAAAGGAGGCTCCACAGTTAATTCTCCTCCACATCCAGGGGATGCTCAGCCTGACATGAACCTGATGATAACCTCTGTGACATCACTGCAGGGAGGAGCAGCAGCTGTTGCAGCAGTGAGAACACCCAGAAATTATTTTATTTCACAACTTTTCTTAAAGTTTTCATTTATCCCTTTTTACAGTGTACATGTGTTTTTATATTTATTAATATAGTTAGATTTTTTTCTTTTTCTTTCTTTTTTTTTGCCTTCTACCCACTTTCAGTGTGGGCTTTTTCTGATTCCTACTGGTAAACATTGGTGGAGGCAGGTGTTTTTGTTTTTGGTATAGCAGTTTTATTCTTGGCAAAGTAAATAATTATATCTTTGTAATGACACCTGAGACAGCTTTTATGCCAGTATTTATTTATCAGATACATTGGCAGTTACTGTAGTTGTTGTAGTTGGATTTGGTTCTGCTTTTCAGTATTGCACTGAATATGATACCCAGGTGTCTTTGGTTCTTTTCCTAATCACCTTGTTTCTAATGTTTTGGCACTAATGCAAACAACTTGTGTTTTTAGGCAGATGAAAGCCAGGCAGAAGAAAATGGTCTGCAGATCCACAATACGTTTAGTCTGAATCCTGACACCCCATCTGGTCGACCAACCGCCTCTTTTAACCCTGGGCGGGGCTCGGGTCCCATGGGTCAGCTGGTACAGAATGGGGACATGGGGACACACAATAGAGCAGGTAGAAACTTAACATTTTGCTTCCTATTCATATGTTGCAGTTAGCAAAAATAAAATGTCATGTTTGGGTTTGTTTGGTTGCTGCACAGTGTATGCAGGCTTAGAGAAATTGTCTTGTTTAAACGCTGCTTTGAAATGGCCCTTTAGCTTTGTTCTTAATTGACTACCTCATTTGGAATGGAGGGCTACCCATACTAATTCAGATGAAAGAGAAAATTGGTGCAGGATGGCACATTGACATGGATACAGTCATCATGCTAGAGTCAGTTAGGTGCAGATTAATATCAGCCCCCATTGCCTGATCTTTGGCCTCAAACTTTTGACACAAGTTTTTTTTTTTAAGTGTTTTCTCTGTAGCAGTCTAACAAAAGTCACTGTGTTCTTATGGATTCTATTCAGCTTTCTATTGACAGAGACGACCTGCAGAGACCTTTCTTTAGATAAGTGGCATGGCAGCAATGGCACGATCTTACTTTTGGAGCGATAAAGAAAATGATCTTAAGCTATGATGAATTAAATATATCGTAGGTGGAAGAAAAATGGTCTTGTCTGCTTAGACCAGTTACAGGATAATATCAGGTCAAATGCCAAAATAAATTACCTAATTTAATGGTTCCATAAATGACAGAGGGAGGATTTTAAAACTAGTTTGTGTTAGTAAACATTGTGGATGCCTGCACAAATGGCATGCAGTAAGTATAACCCTCCTCTTTATCATCTAAACAGGGATCTTATGTGCTGACAACCATCAAAACAGGGATAAGCTTTATGATAACGTGTCCATGTGAACACATTCACAATGTTTCTATGTGTAAACACTAATGTAAAGTATTGAATCTTTCTCAGCTTGACTGACCAACAAACAGTTAAACTGCTGATATTGCACACTATGTGAAGAAATGCAGTCGAACACAGATTCATCTGACCGCAGCTCAGCTTCTGTGACAGCAAAATGCATCATTTGGCAAGGCACTGAACTGGTTATTTGAAAGCACATTATTGATAGAAAATGCATTTACCTTGTGATTGTAACAGTGGATAAAATGACTGCTGCAAGAGTTTTAAAATCTGTCTTCACTGTCAGCTCCTCCACTCTGTTACTTTTGAAAAATGAAGATATTTAAATCTGCAGCAAGGCACAGAGAGGGTATTGACATAAAAAGTCTTAGTACAGAGGCACTTTTTGGCAGTTCCTGTCAAGTTTGATGTAGACTCTAGGTGGTGCTGTTGTCAGGAGTTAGTCCTCTAAATATGACTTTGGATGTTTTGTTTGTGTTTATTATTGTGGTCATTGTTTCATGTCTGTATTGTGCATCAGAACAACATTTAGAGCAGACATAGCATAGTAACATTTACAACTGCAAAACAGTAAACCATGATTTGGCTGGAGGTGCCATATGAAATTGCTGTCATAAAAGCAAGTGTAATGTTCCTTCTGGATTTTAAAAGGCTTCTTTTAAATGTATCTTTTATCACTGTCTGGATGCTCTTTTATTGGCTTACAGTGGCCTGATATTTGAGGGTCACAGCACAGACACCCTGCTGTGTTCCTGGTTTAGATTAATGTTTACCTCTTGTTTTAGTTTTGGTTGGTCTTAGAGACATCAGATGTCCAATAAAGATGGGAAAATCTTCAAATAAAAATGATAAAAACTCAAGACTTCACTCATCAGGGAAGATTTTTGCGACATTTTGGAGCCAGGCTGGTGGGAGGTGTTCCCGTTCAGCCACAATGGCTTATGATATTGGCATTGCACTTTCTAATTTCTCTTAGATGAAACTAATAGATTTAGCCCAAACTATACAAACAAAAAGTACACAAATATTTTCCAGGTAACCTTCTTTCTGTCTTTCTCCCCAGATTCTTGGATTTCTCAGTCAGCTTCAGTCCCTCGCAACCAAAAACAGACAGGGGTTGACTCTCCGTCACCAGCCACATCGCTGCCCAAACCTCCAGGCCAGTCTTCCTCAACTACTTCCTCCTCAGGCTCCCAGCCACAGCCCAGGACAGTCAAGGTGATCCACTGTGGACATTGAACTCCTGTGTAATTGTTTTAGTTGTAGTTTATTTCTTTACACAGCGAAATAACGTGGCAGGCAATCTGGAAATTTTTATTTTAGAAATTAAATCCGGAGTTAGAGGAGAGTGTACATTTTTGTGTCTGCCTTTTATATTTTTTGTAAAAGTATGTTGCAGCATTAATTTAATATACCAGAAATGCTGCTACCTACTACTACTACTACAACAGCACGGTGTACAGAATTAATACAGCCAGTGCTCTGAAAACTCCCTGTAAGCCCCACTACATCCATCATGTGGGTTAATCAATAACATGGAAGGATTGACTGTAAATTGAATGTATAATTATAATATTTTTATTATTTTTAACTTAAGAAATAGTTTTTAAGATGCAGTTTCCCTGTATTCATTGCTTCCTTTATTGCTTTGGTTTATAGTAGATGTCCTGTGTTAGCCAGTGATTAAAGTCTTGCTTTTGTGCTGTACTGAAACTGGAGGGAAAACAGAGAAGATTGTGTAATAGAAAAATAATTTGGGGCTGCAATTTTATATTTCTTCTACTGTTTTCTTTTTTATTTCAGTATTGACACATTAGCTGTATTTTTTTGTTGTTGTTGTTGAATCCAGGTATGTAGAGTAAGGTGAAGGATTAGTTATTCCTGTTGAGAAACTTTCCAGCAGTTAAATCATTGTTCTGTTTGCCCGTTCCAGGTGACCTGTGCTAACTGTAAAAAGCCTCTGAAAAAAGGCCAAACAGCCTACCAGCGTAAAGGCTCCACACACCTGTTCTGCTCTACCACCTGTCTATCTGCCTTCTCACACAAACCTGCCCCTAAGAAGAGCTGCACCATGTGCAAAAAGTGAGTCTCACATTGAAGGAGACAGTTTCTTTAGAATTTTTGATTATACTATGCATTTGAAGTTCATTAAAAAGGAGGAAAGTTGTAACGACAAAGAATTTGTTTCATTCATTTCCAGTTATCATAGACATGAAAGAGCACAGCTGTTCTTTGACTAACTGATCCACATTTTCTGTAGATGTTTTCTTCATCCGTGCTCTGTGATGTGTTTGTGTTTTCCAGGGACATCACAAACATGAAGGGTACCATTGTGGCCCAGGTCGACTCCAGCGAGTCTTTCCAGGAGTTCTGCAGCACTGGCTGCTTAGGTGCATACGAGAACAAGCAAAATCCTCCCAAATCAAACCTCAAAACCAAATGCACCGTCTGTGGCAAGCACACAGAGGTCAGTCTGTCTAACTTTCATGCCACTGGATTCTGATGACAGTAATGGAATAAATAATTCAGTGGCAATGAGTAAAACAAAAGTAACACTGGGGTTAAACACATGAATTTTACACTGCTTCGGCACTGTGTTGGGTACACCTACACAGTGTAAAGGTCAATTTTGTTTATGTGGATTGCAGTGTGCATGGTCTGTAAATTTCATCATCTGCCTACACAGATGATGGAGACTCAACTGCACAAGCAAGCTAGATATGGAAGTGTATGACCATCCACAAATGTCAGCATCTGTACTGAAATATGACGAGATTTAAAGTTAGCTAGAGGTGTCTCTAGTACTCCTCCAGAATGTAAAAAAACATGACAAACACCTTTGACCATCATGCAGTGCTACACACACACACACGGAGCCTCAGGGCTGCTATTCGGCTCTTGTCGTGCTGAGCTTCACCATCTTTTCATTATTTACATCCTTGGCTTGGATGTTTGTTTTGAATAAATAAATATTTCATGCTTGAATCCTGTTGCATTTTATCAGCATCTTCCCTCCACCTTTGTTTTTTTTCCTCTTATTTGATTCTTATCCTTTAATAAACATCCTCATACCGCTATTTCTTTCTCCCTCGTTCTCTGCTTTATGTTTCTCGTCACCGCGCTTTCATTCACCATTTATCTCTTGCCTGTCTTTGCTGTTCGTGAGCGTAGTCTTTCAGGCCTTTCTTTTTCTGTGTCCCTTCATCAGTCTTCATAGCCGTCACATCCCAAAACAAACTTCTCGAATACTGAAGCATTAGTTTGCTCCATTGGTGATGCATTTGATTACTGGTGTGCTTAGCTAACTGTTACTGTTGTCATCTAGTAACCAAAACTGTGCACAACTATGTATACAATGATTACTAGCAAAAACCCGCCCTACAGGGACGTCCTGTATGTGGTACGGCTCATATTGGCTTTTTATGTTGATTGACATTCAAGATATGCATAACATTCTGTAAATGTTGATCTACTTGTAAATCGTAGGCCTAAATAGCTTGCTCAGTACTAAATATTATTTTTAGCAGTGTTTAAAACTACATGTTTACACAGGCACTGAAAGAGGAAAGGGCACAACTTTGAATATTTTGCTACAGGTCAGACACTTAAACCCTCATATTAATATCAAAAATATTGGCTTTTAATTGTAAACATAGAAATTAAGATGGAAATGACTGAAAAGGCAAGGCAACACGTTATCTCAATGGCATGAACGACCACACCCGCCATTCACAGTGACTACTTGCAGCATGCAAATGTCCCGAGAGATCCCCCCTCTCTCTGCCATCTGTTGTGACCATGTTTCACCCTCGGTTAATGGTGTAGAATGGTAAAGGTGCGCCAGATAGGACATGAAAAGTTGCCAAATCTTGATACTTAAACCCTCTGGTGACTGTTAAAATGTGCAAATGTTGCATTCGATTTACATGAGTTAAAAATGGCACATGTTCACAAACCAGCCTCGATCACTCAGTTTCTATATACAAAGACACAGAAAAAGAAACCGAACTTTTTATTTGAAGTAAATATTAATATATGATTGAGCCCATTGTCTAGGAGGAGTTTGGGAACAAGCATACAGACAAACACCCTATCCCTGATTTTTGTATGCTTGTGGAATTGATTAGCATATTAAAAATAAGGCAGTGGTCTACTAAACTGTTCTTAAATTATTTCTAAAGTGTATAACATGGAGTATAAAGCTGTGTATAGATTTTTTTTTAAAAAAACAAACGTCTTTCCTGATTGTTTTTTTGCCATCCATGACTGTTGTTAGTTTAACATTAGTCCATCAGGTTGTATTGTCTGCATTAAGGCTTTATCATATCTTTGTGTTGATAGAGATTTTGATTATGTACTTTTTCACTGTTAAATTTCTTCTGCAAAGCTAGAACAATAAAATGATCAAAGTGTGATCCATGTCTGAATGGAGAAATGTCATTTGAAATGTGAAGATCTCTTCCTGACCCTTCCGCATTTCTTGCTGTCTGCAGATTCGGCATGAAGTTAGCTTTAAGACTGTGACCCATAAGATCTGCAGCGACGCATGTTTCAATGTTTACCGCAAGGCCAATGGTCTGATCATGAACTGCTGTGAGCAATGTGGCGATTACCTTCCCAGCCGGGCATCAGCCAACCACTCCCTTCTGGTCGACGGTCAGCAGAAACGCTTCTGCTGCCAGAACTGCATCAAGGAGTACAAGCAGGTAATGCAAGCCTGACTACAGGCCACTGGTCTGGAGAAGCTGTGGTCCCTTTATTCTATTCAGTTATGTTGAAATATTTCAATTTTTACATTTCTAGGGAGGTGCACGTTAGGTTATGGTGCAGGGTTTCAGAAGGGTTTGCGGTCAGGACGTACCTATGGCGCAGATTTAATCCTGCATCACTCACCCTCCTACAACTCAAAAAGTATTTGCAGTTGAAGTAACACAAATATGCTAGCAGTCGGAAATAAAAATCCAAGTAAGGCACAAAATAGTCCTTGAATGAAGGCAGGAGTGAGTCAAACTACAAATTCTGTACAGAAACAAAATGGCTGCTTAGATGAAATATTTCCAGATATGGTTTGAAAGGGAAATATGGAAGAAACACTTGTGCTAGTAGTTTGTCTTATACATCCACCAGTTTTGGTTATTTCTGCATTTTATGAAGTCAAGTCACAATTATTTCTAGAGCACATTTCAAAAATACATTACTGTATGAATGGTTTGTAGAGTTATCTAATTCACTACCCACTGTCTTTGTTTGACCTGTCATTTGGTTAATGGGTGAAAGGCAGAGATGGATTCTTTTTTTCTCTCCAGCTTTCATAACCACAAATATATTTTTTGTATATGAAATGGCAAATATTTAACAGATTTTTAATCTTCCAGCTCCATAGCACAAAGTTTGTGTGATGTCCAGTTTAGTCCAAGTGAGCATACTGCCACTGTTAGTGAGTGGATATTATGCATCCTGCCTCCTACGTGCATTTACTCAGGTAGCACCTCCACCTAAATCAGAGAATGTGAATGACCCTGAGGATCTCCTGCTGTGTGCTGCATGTGAGAAAGAGAAACTTTGGACAGTGCCCAAGTCTAATTCCCCTTCCATTGTGTTAATATGTAAAAATGTTAACCTGTTTTTACAAATTAAATTAACGCAAGGAAAGTAAGCATTCATTTTCAATGTTGTTCTTTTTGGGGAAAAATATTGAGTCTTTCAGCACATAATTAAAAACTGATTTTATTAATAAACCAGTGAGTAGTTTTACAGCCTGAGGTCAACACTGCAAGTTACAATAATAATCATAGGGGTCTAATCAATGGGCCAAACAGTGGGAAGTGGATCTCAAACCAAACACATGGACTGTTGGAAGTGTTCAGCAGAAGTCTAAAACACTAACGTGTCGTCCCCAGAAGGTGTACATGTTGGAGCACCTTTCACATTTAAAAACAGTTTACATCAAAACATTTTGTTGTTGCAGCATTTTGTAATCTGTTAGCATGATCACTTAGCAACATCTTGTTAAGCTGTGGTGTTCTTCCTCTCTGTCCCAGGCCCACAGTAAACTTGCAAGCTGCCTGTCTTGCAAAACACTGATTAAGACAGGTGAGGTACTCCATAGCCTCGGGGCAGGCGGCACCATGGGCTCCTACTGTTCTGTTAATTGTATGAACAAGGGCAAGGTGACAACAACATCCTTCATCAGTGAGTAACCCCAATACGCAGTAACTTTGAAAATGCACTTTCTATTTTTTCTATTTTTTTTCCAAGCCATTCATAATTTAGCTTTCACTCTCAGCCTTTTTGAGCCCATGATTGAGCCTCTAGGTCAAGTTCTGCTCGGGTACCATAAGATGTTGACATTAGCAAGTGGGGAGCAGCATAATAGCTTGGTAAGGGCTGTGTCGCCTGCTGTTTGTGTTCACAATGAAATTATCTCACTGTGTGAATGCATTTAGGGTGACCGGTTTGCTCCTTAGGTGGCAGAAAACGGCTCCTTTTAACCACGTTATCCATACCTGCTCATTAGTCTTTTATCTCAGAAAACCAAGTATCTTCACAAACAAAATAAATTAAGTTTGATTAGCAGCTACTTAGAAACACCTTTTAAAACCTGTGTTTTAATGCCTGATATTTCTGTGTGTGCAGACACAGAGCCCACCTGTCACTTCTGTAAGAGGAATTCTTTGCCGCAGTACCAGGCCACGCTACCAGAGGGAAATGTCCTTAACTTCTGCAGCTCACAGTGTGTAACCAAGTTCCAGGTGAGGACTCATTTCAAACAAACATGTTCTGATGTCTTCTGGATTAATAAGCACAATGTTATGGTAAACGGGTTTATTAATACCTTTCAATAAATGTTTAGAATAACTGGATTAAACTGATGCCTCTGGTATTTACGATTTAGATGCCAGGTGTGTTCAGTCTCTCTGCAGATGAGTACGAACATAACAGCAGAGATGGGAATAATCAAAGTTCCGGAAATAAAACCCAGATTACGTGTTATCGTCGAGCTCAGCAGCTCAAACACAACAGGTTTCGTCAGTGGAGTCTATGACCTGATTAGTTTTTTTTTTTTAGACCCCTGTTGCATTCATTTACATATCAATGAGGAAACAGATTTTGTTAAAATGCTATAAGTGTATTATGGTTTATTATAATAAGGTTATATAATACCAAACACGTGTAGAGACGAGTTTGTGGGGACAGATGTAGTAGGAGGTTGATGTGTTAATTAGCAGGTGGTGTTTGTGTGGACATCGGGTTGTTTATGGAAGAGCGTAACTCAAGTTGCATGTTTAACACTTTCTTTCCAGAATGCTACTCTTCAAACAGCCACCAATGGACAGGCACCCATGTCCACCACAAACAGCACAGTCCAGCTGAAATGTAACTACTGCCGAGGAGCATTCAGCTTGAAGCCTGAAACTTTGGAGTGGGAGGTGAGGCCATCCTTTAATGTTTTTAAAGATAGAACACGGCAGTCCTCTTGTTTTCTACAAATAGCACTCTATAACTCTAAAAGTACCTTTAAAATGTGCTACGCTTTTAATGCCTGCACACAATGAATCTTAACCCAGAATAGTTGCAGTATATTTCTCTTAATGTGTCTGCCTTCAGGATAAGGTCTACCAGTTCTGTAGTAAGACGTGTTGTGAAGACTACAAGAAGCTACACTGTATTGTGACATTTTGCGAGTACTGCCAAGAGGAGAAGACACTACATGAGATGGTCAAGTTCTCAGGGGTCAAGAAACCATTCTGCAGTGAAGGTACTCATCACCTATCCTCTCCTTGAAGCAGAATTACTGATTTGACTGCATCCTATGGTGGCTTTTAACCTATTTTGTATCTGCCATTTAAAGCCTATTTCACATTTATCTGAGGTATTCTATGTCTTGTTGTTCATTTTCTGTTGTGTTGTGTGTCTCCCCCCCCCTTTCCAGGCTGTAAGCTGTTATTCAAGCAGGATTTTATTAAGCGTTTGGGTCTGAAATGTGTGAGCTGTAACCATTGCAACCAGCTCTGTAAGAAAGGTGTGACCCGGCAGCTCGGTGGCATGACCCGGGACTTCTGCAGCGAGACATGTGCCAAGAAGTTCCACGACTGGTACTACAAGGTCTGCTGACACACAGCGCATTAAGTCAGTGTTTTTCTATGCAGAAAATGGTTCTTATTAATGCTCTGAAATTCTCATTGTGTCCACTAGGCGGCGAGATGTGACTGTTGTAAAGTGCAGGGTACCCTGACAGAGTCTGTGATGTGGAGATCAGAGGTGAAGCATTTCTGTGACCAGGAGTGCCTTTTAAGGTTCTACTGCCAGCAGAACGAGCCCATCATGGTCACACAGAAGGGTCCTGAGAATTCCAGCCTAGGTAAAAAGTGTGTGTCTGTGTGTGTGTGTGTGTGTGTGTGTGTGTCTGTCTGTGTGTGCAGACACACAGACACAGTGCTGTGTGCAGGTTTTCCTGCACAATATTATTCTTTGACATATCTGTATCCTTGTAACTGAGGTTGGTTTTTAAGCTTCAAGTATCAGGAAGTGTTATCCGAGGTCATCAAAAGGGAATAGCGATGCTTGTGTGTGAATGTTAGATGACATGTATTGTGTTTTTTCTCTTACAGGGTTTGATGTGCCAGGGACTAAACTTGGGGTAAGTAAGAATATCCAAAAGGTGACTTTACCAAACCATTTGCTTTTAAGTGATGAAGCAGTAGTTGTTACTTTCTTGAAAGGACGACATCATTGACATTGTGGTTAATGTATTTATCTACTGAAAAGATGTCATCAAATTTGCCACCTAATAAGTTTTGAAATGTAGCGTGTGTAACTGTTTAACTTCCTGGAAAAACAAACACCTTATTAGTTTCTATGAAATAAATTATTCTTGTATTGGTTTATTGTTGCCTCTGTGTTGCAGCTGGTAAACCAGAGTGCCTCGGCATATACCAGCGGAGGCTTGATGAGAGACGTGAAGAACAAGGCAGTCCTCTGCAAACCGCTCACGCTGACCAAGGCTACCTACTGCAAGCCACACATGCAGAGCAAACTTTTACAGACAGGTAAAAGCACGAACATGCACAAATTCTTGGCATTCATAGAGTGAAATAATTACTTTGTGACCCATTAATACTAGTTTGCTTATAGCTGATGTATCTAACTAATTTTAGTTCTTGGACCATATACAGCCCAATTCAAACTCAGACTGGTAAAATAATTGTTAAGCAACCTATTAAAAAAACACCTTTTCTTGTCAATAATTTTCACACCAGCTATCCAGTCAGCTAGATTTGAGCCTCTGGTGGCCCAGCTCTGGTCCACTAGCCATATGTTTGAAACACCTTGTTTACAGAATGATTTGGCATGCATGTTTCCACAGATGTAGATGATGGCGTGAAGAGGGAGTATGTGCCTGTACCTATACCTGTGCCCGTGTTCATTCCCATGCCAATGAATATGTATTCCCAGGTCACTCCCACTCCACTCTCTCTGCCTGTACCGGTAAGACATGATCTCAATGCAGCATAGATGGACAGATGATTATTCTTAAACTTATAAGCATTGAGAGGAGAAAAGGAGAAAACATTTACCAGTCAGTAATCCGATTACTAATTAACTTGATACGTTGTCCCCTTTCAGGTTCCTGTGCCTGTATTCTTGCCCACTACCCTGCAGGGGGCAGAACAGATCGTCCAGACCATCAACGACCTGAAAAGCAAGGTGCCCCCTGATCCTCTGGAGGCAGACCTGATCTCCATGGCTGAGGTCATAGCAGAGGATCAGAAGCCAGGTGCGCTCACATCAGGGTTGAATATAGAGGTTGAAAGATTACTTGTCACAGAGGTGACAAATGGAGCCCTCATACTAGTTTCTGACAGCATCTTGATATGTGCTGGTAAAAGGCAAAAGTTGAAGAAAGCTGCAGCAAACCATGACAGTGAGAACCTGCCCTTCTTTATGCTTCAGATGTGAAGCCAGTGAAGGTGAAGAGGGAGCCCAGAGGAGAGGAGTCTTCCAGCGACAGCAGCTCTGAGGAAGAGGAGGAAAAGTATGAGCCCAACTTGGACTTGGAGGCAGACTTCCCTCAAGGTAAGTGCTTTCTGAGCCTGTAGCTGTAAACCTGACAATGTTGGATCAGGAATGCAGAGTCGAGCGCAATCCTTGGCATAATGTTAAGGGGATGTAAAAATAGTTTGACAGAGCGGTATGCATTCAGTTTAACTACATTTTTAACTGTGCTTTTCATCACTTGCTAAGCATTACAGATGCCATTCACATCACAACAGAAATAAATGAATATAAACATAATTCCCAACACTATTTTGTAATAACGGCTGACCACAGCTTGAGCAAACTGTTTCATTAGATCAGTAGATGAAATCCACCTCCTGTCCCCCAGTTGTTCAGATTACTTTGTTTAAGACATCTTAGCATATTTATTTGTCACCAGTTTGCGTTCGGTGCCCACTCTGACCTGCTCACTCTTTCTGTGTTCATCTTCCCTTCTTATTCATTCTGTTTAGTGAAACAACACTTATGTAACATATGACTCCATGGGGTTTTTAATGGATCAGTACAGTAACTGAGATTAAAATTCTTCCCTCTGGTTATTTCTGGACCTGCTGTCATCACCCCTATCAGTGCAGAGGTTTTAAGCTTTAGCTTGCTGTTCAGAGGAGTGTGAAGTCATCAACTGACCCATCAATCCAAGTTTTATTTTCCTTCCTTTTTCTGTGCCACATTTACATTGATAATTTTAATGTGAAGATTTTAAAAAGTTTCTACAGTGTTCATGAATAAGATATTTTCTGGACACAATCTAGACTGAATCAGCTTTTGTGTGCCTGCACACTGTTAACGTGCCCCTATTCTCTCTCCTTTATAAATGAAGTCCCTATTCTAATTGAAGGTGTATTCAAAATTTATGAACCTCTGAATGAGAAGTACTGTTATTTGATTTCCTGGATATGCATTTTCACTGCATGCCACGTGAAGGAATGTTATTTCCCCTCAGCCTCAGAGCCTGTTCCTGTCCTGGAGGGAATGGACGAGGACATGGGCTTTGCTTTACCTCCACTTCTCACAGAGGAGGAGGAGGAACCAGAGGAGTCGGCACCTCGACCACAACCCAGAAGAAAAGTATGTTGTTTGTGTGTGCGTGCATGTGCAATTAGAAAATTTTCACTGACAAACTTAGCTTGATTGTTTAGTAATTTTTTTGTTTGTCTTGCAGGGGAACAAGAGGCTTGCGGTGGTGGAGAAATCAGATGTAGCTTCATCCGTTTCTTCCCATTTAACAAGCAGAGCCTCAGAAGGACGATCGCTGCCTCTCAAAGCCCGCTATGGTATCAATGCCTGGAAACGCTGGGCGCTGTCTCCTCAGTCAGATGACACCAAACCAAAGGACAGCTCCAAAGCAGGTACCCTAAAAATGATTATTTCTCAACTGCCCTGCTCAGTAGTGACACTATGAGAGTCCAGGTGAATTCCTTGACAAAAAAAAAAAGAAGAATTGATTGTCCTATTGGAAAACATGAAGAAAAAAAAACACACACACCATTTTCTAACATCAGTTGGTGATTGTTCCCATCTCCTGCAGCATGGCCTAAAAGTAACCTGCTGTCAATGAGTTCAGAGGAGCTGAACGTGGCTCTGTCCCAGTTTGTCAGGGAGGCCTGCAGGCCCAGCGGGGAGCGCTCACTCTCCAGACAGCATCCTCTACCTCTGTCTGGGGATCCAGCAGGTTGGTGTGAAACAGCTGCCCCTCTTTAGAAAGCACCAAAATCCTATCTAGCAAAATACAACTGAGCGTTTAGACTGTACTGTATGTGTGTACACATCAGTTAGAGACAATGGCTTTTTTTTTTTACCTGCTCATAACTTAAACTCCACTTTTTATTTACATGTTGAGGAACTTTTTCTGCCACAGTTCAGAAAAAATAAAATGCCGCCCAAGAGAATTTTAAATTATCTAAATATTTAAAGCCTATATATATATATATATATATGAAGAATCAGCTTGTTAACTTGGCTTTTTAATTCTAGCATCATTCCATCTGTAGTCATTTTAGAGGTAGGAACTGATTTTAGCGGGCGTGTTTCTAGTAGGACCGGTAGTACTGGTGCACAGTCTTTTTCCCTAGTCCTCTAACATGTGAGGAGCAATCCAGCATGGCTGCAGAGTGGGGAACAGGATCGCCCAGAGTCCTACGGAGTGAGATTTTTCTGACACAGAAATGTAAGGCTGACTTCATTTGTTAGATGGTAACAGATTTAATCAGATGGATATAATCAGGTTATGTAGCGTAGCTTTGGGTAATTTGGTTTGAAATGGTTGAAAATGTCTGCCACTGTTTCTGGGCATCTTCTTTGCTGATGTTCTTCCCTCCTTTAGAATATCTCCAGTCAGTAAGCTAATTTAAGGGGTTTCTGTGCTCACTGCATCTTTGGGCAAATGTAGCTTCTTTTCTCTCTCTTGAAACATCTGACTGTATAGTGTGTCCATTGATTATAACCATTTGCTGTTCACATCCTGAAAAGCAGTGATGAGCTTTTGATTATGAGGACACAGAGGTTTTTTTATTTTAACTGTGAGCAACCACAAACTGAAGCTGGGTGACCGTTCTTTTAAAAATGTTAGCTTTTATTTTTTTTAAAGCATCTTCATGCCAAAGGCCGGAAGGATGACCTGTTCGGCGATCCATGCTACCAGCAGTTTGGAGAGGAGCTTAACAAGGTCCTGAAGGACTGGCAGCCCAGTGTACGTCCTGATGGTGAGTGCAGCCGGACACAGCCGGCTCCAGCTGGAACTAGCACATGGGTGGTTTTGAGTACTTTGGCGGATGTTAATATTTCTTTCTGGGAACAGATTTGGTTGATGAGATGGCATCTCATCATGCAAGATGCAGTCATGAAACTGTACAGGTGTGTAGTTGAAATAAAAAAAATAAAAAGACTGTGATCAAAGTTATGAGTACTGAATAAAGACTTCCAGTAGCAGGGTGGTCCCAACTTTGCCCTCATCACACAGACTTTTTAATTCTTTATGTATTTATGACGTTTCTTTATCTGGTTTCTGGACATGAGCATGGTCTGGAAACTGCCACAGCGAGATGGTCTCTATATTTTCATTCATTCCGCTGAAAGTAGCACCTCGGCAGGAGGCACTAGTGTGCTTGAAAATATGCTCTTCATTACCAACTAGTGGCACAGTGCTGTTAAAAAACAAAAGAACCTGTTGCTCAATGTTGGAGCCGTGTCCAATGATTATAACTCTTCTGCTGTTCACATCCTGACACGTTGTGATTGCACTATAATGTAATATGAGGACATTGCTTCAACACAAACAGGGTTCATGGTTATGCAAAAAATGGTAACCAGGTGGAAAATTATATTTGGTAGATGTAAGCGGTGGGTAAAGACAAGAAAGAATAAATGTGACTGTCGTAGACATTATGCTTTTCACTTGATCTTAATTTTTGGCATTGATAATGGCATCTCTCTTCAGGCTCGCTGTGGGGTCGAGTGGAGGAGCAGAGTCTGTGGAGCAGTCGCCATCTCGGAGAGCAGAGTCCCGCCTCTCTGCTGCGCTCTCTGGTTTACCTGAACACCAAATACTTCGGCCTGCGCACCGTGGAGCAGCACCTGCGCCTCTCCTTCGCTAATGTCTATGGCCCTGACACAGTCCATCCTGTTACCAAGGAGACCACAGTCTGCATCCGCGTGCCTTCCGTCTCTCAGGATCACCACGGTGAGGCTGGAAACTGTCCATGTTAATATACTTGGGATATATCAGCAATAAAAATTTCTCATCCAGTTGTGGTGGAGGATGATTGAACTTCCTGACTTTGCAAATTTGCCTTAACACAAGCTATACAATATAGCATACTGTGATTCATAGTTCTTATGTTCATATTGGATGTAGTTTATAGCATTTCTTATGTTATAACCAGCAATGCTTAAACAGCTAATTGATAACATTCAGTCATTATGGATGTAATATATTCCAAATGTAAGAGTGATGAGGGTGAGGTGCAGACCCGGGACACACTGGAGAGATTATGTCTCTCGGCTGCCATTGAATGCCTCAGCGTCCCCCCCGAATAAGCTGGAGGAGGTGGCTGCGGAGAGAGGGGTCTGGGTTTCTCCGCTTAGTCTGCTGCTCCCACGACCCAGCCCCAGATAAGTGGAAGAAGATGGGTGGATCCTGAAACATCACAATTTTCTGATTTTCATATCCGAAATGTTAAAAAAAAAGAAGAAAAACAAATTTTTCATCATTTTGTTTAGGTCTCACAACCTTGAAAATGTTACATGTGTCTTCTTTGTCTTTTGGACCTTCAGTGCAAACAGAGTCGAGGAAGAGGAAACGAAAGTTGGAGGATGAGGAGCAGGACGAAAACGATGACAACTCTGGAGGCTCCGCCCAACGCTGCCCGGTTAAGAAGCACGAGTGTCACCTCTACGAGCTCTACAGATCGAAGTGGTGGGTTCAGTATTTTTACCGTCTAAATCCGTCAATTCTTAAGACTGACATTACAGTTAGGGAATCAGTCTGTCATTGTACTGTCAAATTTTTTTTAATCATTATTAACAGTAACAGAAAATGCATAGAGAAGCCAATCAAAGTTGTCAGTTTTCCACACCCAAACAGACAAATTTTAACATTGTAGCAACTGTAGCCAATTAATGTTTTAACTTTTGTGTTAGATCAGTCAGTGAGTGAGTTAATCTGCTCATTGTTGAAGCATCATTGTGTGGTCCTCAGTTTAATTTTGTCACTTCTCTTAAGTCCTGTGATTAGAGCTCATTGCTGTTCACATCCTGAACCTCAGTGTTGACTGTTCAAAGATGAGGACTTGCTATAAAATAATATCACCGAAAGTTTCTCCTAATTATTTGAGGAAATTCTGTTTGTTCTGTCCTCCCCGCTTTAATCTCCTGTCCTCCTTTTTCTGTTGCTCACCCCTTTTTTCTCCCCCTCCGTTTTGTTCTCCCTCCTTTCCTACCTCCCTTCAGTCCTCTGTCATTGCAGAAAAGCCTAGACATCTTCTACGTTCAGCCGGATCCAGCCTGCAGCTCAGATGACCCACTGTGGTTCAGCTCCACACCGCTCGACCGCCGGATCCTGGAGAGCCTCCTCATCAGACTCCTTCTCGTCAGGGACATTTACACAGACAAACACCTTCTGGAGGAAAACAAGGAGGAAGGGGGCGGGGGTGAAGCAGTTGGAGGGGAGTAGCAGTTGCTTGGACTTCTGTTAGTGGAGTCTGCAAAGACAGAAGAGGAGGGGAACACGTAGGGTATATAGTAGAATGTGTCCTCTTCACCTGTCTTATCTTGTAGTCCTCTTTACCCTCTTCACTGACTTGCTGCTTCCTCCAGGTGAGGAGCATCCACAACTGAAAAAGAAGAGGATGATGAAAGTGCAGCCCAAACTTTTACTTCTGCCTCAGAGAAGAAGCTTGAGAGGGACAGGCATAGAGATGAACTATGATAAATTTGAGGACGAGAGGGACGAAAAACTTACGGTCACAATTAAATCAGGTAGATAAAGTGTATTGATGGTTATATTTTCAAGACAGAATTTTCTGTTGTGTTCCAATGAGTCTGAGTGTGTTCATAATGTTCAAACAGCATACAAATAAAACATTTTTACCAGAATCCTACATTTATGAAGTTATAGCAGCCACTGGGAGACCACAAGGATGTGCAAAGAGGCAAAGGGACAGGAGTGAAACCAAAATTACCGCTCAGAAGGGGAAGACGGCAGGAAGAAGTGCTGCAAAGCTGATTCTGTGCTGTTTTAGAAGTGGTTCACAACTCGGAGGTCGAAATTCCACCTTTGTTGCGGCTGGCAGTTTTAAAATAATTTTTAGAAACTCGACTGGTGAAAAGGACTTTCTCCCATTCCCATTACCGTTCCTAGTTTAGCTGCTTATCATGTCTCTGGCAGAACGACCACAACCTTGACCGCAGATATCTTTTCAGTGAAAGCGAGGATGTCCTTTTTGTGTTTAAATGACACATGGTTTAGTGATTTTAAGACTTGCGCTTGGAGGTGGAGGTTTTGGTGTTAAAGTGCAGTCAGACTAAATTTAGCCTGGTGAAATTTTACCTGTGTGGCTAAAATCAGGCGGAACAAAAACTTTTGCTCACTTCGCTAACAGCGGCAGCAGGCCGGAGCGTCCTCAGCATCCTCTTCTCTCCGCTGCTTGTATTCTTTACCCATAGAAGACCCGCCTGCTCTGTCAAAGTCACTGACAGTGGATAACTTTGAGATTTTGTGTGTGACAGTTCGTATTTTACGCAAAGCATAAGCATGGGGTAAATTTGCAAGAGGAGCGAATGCCTCTCAATTCCTTGTTGAAATTAATAGTGAGAGAAATTAGCGTCTGACTGCACCGAACCTCCGTGTCAGGTCTCTTTCCTTCTGTTAAGGATCGTCTGACGCAAGGATCGGTTTCCTGCTTTCCAGCTGTGGTCAGCATTCACCTTTGACTGAGCAGATGAGTCTTTTGGTCAGTATTGTAAACGAGTGCCACTAATGATGTCAGTGTCAGAAAACTTTTTTGTTTGTGAGAAATTTTCCCTGCATTAAAGTGGAATTTCAGGATTTCCAGCATATGTGAGAAGGCAGCATAAGATCAGCACCCTCTTTGCCCCCATTCCCCGGTTGACGGTGACCTGTTGCATCACACATCTCCATTATGGGCTGCTTTCATTCCCTCCCATCATCCCACACGCTGCTCTTCCTCTGTCAGTACTGCTCTCAGGCAAAACTGCTGCACCACAGGGGACTTCAGTTCACAAGGGAAAGGAGTCGGGACTGATCCCAGGACAGGAAAGTTGCTGACTCACTGCGGTGCAGTGGAAAGGCTATCTGCCAACATGCTGCGTTTCTTTACTGGACAATTAGGGAAACCTCCATTCATGCAATGTAGCATTACGTGCTTACTAAGCCCAGATTGGGTTGCTTTGATGTGTAAATATCTCCAGAACAAGGAGGCTGTTTGAGATTGACACAACACAGAGGAACACTGTAGTCTGGGATACAGAAAACTTGAGCTTGAAAGCCCGCCTCCTGGGAAGCCTTTTGCAAAACAACTGTTTATTTATTTCTCTTTATTAGTTTGACTGTATCCTCTTCACACATGGGTTGGATTTTTATGGGTATCAATTCCTTCTCGCCTGCCATTCATTGAAAACTTGCTGCAGACCTTCACCCCCCACCCCTGTCCGTTAAAGGAGTTTTGGAGAACCATGAAGGATGTGGATTATTCAAAGCTCAACAACCCATTTTTGAATTCTTGTTTATCCCTGTGTTTGTACTCTTAGTTTCCTTTCAGTTTACCTTAGTTTAAATACTGAGCACGTGTTATTAAGCGTCCTGCTCTTTGTTTTTGTTAGAGCGCTGGCACTGCAAGGCAAAACCTTGCCTCGTGGTTAGGTGCTAGAGATTTTAAGTGTTCTTTTTTTTTTTTTGTGAACCAAACTTGTGTTTTCTGAGTTATAATATGCATTATTTTTTTTTACATTTTACTTGCCCCCCTCTTTTTTCTTTTTTGTTAAACTTCTTAAATTTTGTTTGCTGTCTGAATGAACTTTATCAAGTTAAAATCCATGAAAGACTTCCGATTTGTTTTCCACTTCGGGGTAATATGAGGTTGGAGCTGGTAAGATATGAAACCTTATAAAAGCTTCCACAGCCATTCCTCAAAATGTAAGGAATGTCCTCTTAATGCTGAGTTTGACTTCTCCATGAATGCAATCGACCTCTCAAATTTCTCGAATTTAAAACATGTCCTCCGTGCACAATCCACATCACTGCTCCTGACCGAAGCACATTTAACTGGTGAACCAAGGTCAGGGAATACACTTCCAGAGTTTTATTTTCCCTAAAGAGCAGGTGTTCCTGTTATTTTGTACAACTGTTTGCATTCATTGGTCTGAAAGTGCAGCATGACATTTCAGGAATGGTGATTTTGGATTTAGATGGAGAACACTAGTCAAAATTTCTTGTACCAGATCAGCGTGTCTAGACCTTTAATTTAGTCTGTGAAAGTCTGAAACAGACCCTGGATCAGAGGACCCCAGTTAACACGGCTGACTCATAGGCAGCAGCCAAACATGCCACAGGTTTGGACCTACAGACGATGCTGTGGCTGGCTTTAATGCCTAATGTGAATGTGCCTATCTGTATATACTGAAAGTGAGTGACTGTGACTTGAGTCTGATGCTATGTGTGTGGGCTGATATGCTGATACGGTCATGTTAAATAAAGAAGTCGTTTTCTAACCAGAGTCTGTTGATTTTGTTTGGATTCATAGACTATAGCATGCAGAGCCTGCTGCAGTGCATCAGAAACTTTAACATAACGCGCTGCACAGCTACAGCCTGAATTCAAATACTTATTTTATTCGTGTATGTGGTTGTTCCAAAGCTTATGTGCTGGGTGTTACTCTCTTGTGACATTATCCTTGAGACATCGATCTACCTGAAGACTGAAGAAATGAACCACTGCGTCCAGTTTGAAAAACTGTACGAATGTGTACCTCTCCTCACGGACTCAGAGTTACGGCAATGTATTCCAGACTTAATCCCAAAGTTGTTGTGAGGTCTTCTGCTTTGGATCGTTCTCCTGGAATCCAGTCCCTTTTCAGTTTCTTTTTCACCTGGAGGACTTTCTGCACCCAGTATATGCTGATGCTTAGTAGAGTCCATTCTCATTGTCTCCTCTGTCACTGGCTGGCCCTCAAACCAAATATCACCAACAGCATTTGTAACAGTTTCAAGGTCTTTTTTTAGTCCCCTCTCTTTGTCTCTCTAAACATACCTTAAAGAGCTTGATGCATCCACAACATTTGTTTCCAGATAACTTTAGTTGCTTTGCAGACAGATTTTTGGGGTAAGTTACAGTTCAGGTTTCCTTCAGGGAAAACTTGCAAGGTGGAAATGCTTTGATAACTTTGTAGGCACTGGTCACCTACAAACCCCAGTCAGCTTGAGTTTAACACAAAGTTTGAAGAGTCAAGCCAATCAGTTCTTCACCTGCATTACAAATCCTAATAAGTTATTAATGAAAAGAAATGAAAGTACTTGTCAGACTTCACAAGAAGAGGGGCCCACAAAAAGTGCGTGTTGCTGAGAGACCCTTTTCCTCCATGAACAAGTATAACATTGCCTCGTCACACTGCCTAAAAATGCCATTATCAACAGATGTGGTCTGTGCTCAACAGACAGGTCCACGGGGGGGCCTCTTCACTCTGTTCTGACCTTTTTTGCTATCATGTCCCACTTTTACAAGGTGCCAGGCGGACATGACACTGAGGCAGGGAGAGTTATCTGCAAGATGACAGACAGCAGAGGAGGAGGAGGTGTGGCTTGTCAGCACTTAGGGTCAGCGCAACAGTTGGGGAGACGAGGCTCAGGGTCACGAGACATAACGGCCCAAAACGCTCCGTGCAGCTTTTTAAGGTACTTGAAAGGTAGGATGCTCCAAGAACATCAGAGAACCTGCCTGGAGAGTTAGGCTGACTTTGATGTTAAAGTCTGGCTCTGTGGGAACATCTTGGGCAGTATTCCTTGTTTTTCCATTTGATAGTAATAGTTCCAGGAGCATGTTTGGGCTTATTGTCCTAGTGGATACTATAACTGTGGGATACTTTGCTAGAGTCAATATGATATATGTCCATGCCTTAACAACTGAGATCCCCCCACCCCACCCCACCCAAGATCTTCCACAGATCATGCATTAATCAAAAATAAAATTATCCCTGGGAAAATGCAGGAATGTAACATTTGGTACAACATACATAAGTCAGCGCTTGTATGATTCACACATGACATGGCTTTTGTTGGTGGAGGCTTCATGCATTCCTCAGGCTGAGCAAAGGACATTTATCCATGATGGTGTTGCTGTGTCAGCGCTGAGCTTTAGCGCATATACACACTACACAAATTTCAAGTGTGTGGTGGTGCTGCCTGATAAATGCGCTGCCTGGAAACAGTGCCTCATTGGATGAAAGAAAATAGGGGAGGGCCTTTACAAAGCGAGTTCATATACAACTGGTGCTACTTTCAGGGGTTAATTTCACAAAAAAAAAGGTGATTGAACTGTACATACAGTCAGGTCTGTTGGTATTTGGACAATGAGAATTTTATTTTATTTTTTTGTATTTTTGCCTCTGTACTCCATCACAGGAGATTTTAAATCAAACAATCGAGATGTGATTAAAGCGCAGACTTTCAGCTCCAGTTGACGAGGTTTAACTGTTTGTTGGCCATTGAAGAATATCTCTTTTCTTTGCCTTGACAAACTCTTGGGTTGCTGTTGAAGTTTGCTTTGGGTCATTTGCAGTTTTGCAGCACTTGCCTGAATCTTAGCAGAGGGTATAGGCCCGTACACTTCACAGTTCATCCTGCTGCTTCTATCAGCAGTCACATCATCAGTAAACATTAGTGGCCCGGTTCCACTGGCAGCCATCCATGTCCATGCCATAACACTGCCTTCACCATCCATATTAGATAATTTTTTATGAACCCTCTATATTTCCATTCACCAAGGTGTCTCTTGATAACCTTGACAGTGGTGTGTCGACCTCCTTGCAAGTGTTCTAGACTCGGTTAGATGTTTTGAGTTGCTTTTCTTAACTATAGAAATAATTCTGTCATAATGCACTTTACAGTAGTTGTCTTATGCGGTCTTTCAGGCCTTTTGGTGTTCCTGAGCTCAGGAGGTAGAGCAGGTCATCTACTAATCAAGGCTTGGTGGTTTGATCCTCCAGTCTGCATGCGAAGTATCATTGGGCAAGACAACGAACCCAGAGTTGCTCCAGATGCGTGTGATTGCATGTGCGAATATTAGACGTAGAAAGTGCTTGTATGAATGGGTGAATGAGACATGCTGTATGAGGTGCTTTGACTGCTCATGTAGAGTTGAAAAGCACTATCTAAGAAGCAGTCTTACAAGTTTAACACTTGAATTTATCTTCTCAGAATAATCAGGAACATTAGGTGCTTCACTGGGCCATGAAACTGTTTATCAGTTAATTGTCTAATATCCTTTGAGCCTCTGAAAATGGAGGTCTGTGTATGAAAACAGCTGTGATTCTGAAACAGTTAATGATTCTCATACATACTAGTTAAACCCTTTAATTAAAGTTTAAAGCCTGCACTTCAATCAAATCTTGATTGTTTGATTTAAAATCCACTGTGGTGGTACACAAAGGCAAAATTGCACAGAAATGTGTCCAGATAGTTATGGAACCTGACTACCTATAATTAAACTACCAGACGCAGATTAGCTAACTACTAGTTAAAGATTTAAATGCCCAGACACTGCTGGGAAGTGGTCACCCGCATGCAGTTAAGCATGCGGGTGACCACTTCCCAGCAGTGTCTGGGCATTTAAATCTTTAGAAATGGGTTAAACTGATTTTATTAAGCAAATGCTAGACTGTGCTTTCCTACCACAGCTGGTGGCTGTACATTTAGCCAGTTCTGGCAGAGAAGAGTAAACAGTACATCAGCTGGGGACTACAGTATTTTCAGCAGTGGATTAAAACACGTTTAGTGCTTCAGTGAGTATTTCAGGCAGCGGGGTGCTTCATGTGGGATAATGTCAAAATAAACCTCACTGTGTATGTGCACTCATTATGTGGAACATGTAACCCATTGTAATAGCAACACTTGCTACATAGACTGCAAAGTTATCCACAGCACTCTGAAGACATTTCAGAGATCTGCTGCGTGAGCAGAGCAGTGCGTTTTCTCCTCCAATGGGGGGCACTACGCTCTCGCTGTGAACCCGTCCCCCTGGGGGACTGCTGAGTATTCCCGAGCTCCTGGATCATCAGCACACCCATAATCACCCCCCAGACTTTTGTTAAATTAAAACACCCATCATTAGATGTGGGACGAGCTGCTGCTTTGTCCTGCTTCCATGTCAGGAAGCCACGTCCGTCAAGAGCTTCATCTGCGGCGGCTGACGTAAGGCAGCCTTCCCTCTCCCCACCCTCCTTTTCCCCACCCACAGCCTCGCCTTCTCACCCTCCACACAGAAGAAGCAGTGCAAGAAAACTCAAATCCTTTAAGGGAAAATGGGAAAAGCATTCCCTCATTTCACCTCACTTTTTTTTTTTTTTTTTTTTGAAGGGAGGTGGATGGGTGGAGGTACAAAACACAGTGACAAAACCCAATTTTTTGAAGAGGCAAGCTTTTTTCTTTCTGTGCTATCTGTCAGAGTTGGCCAGACTCCAGTGACTTGTCCCATTGATCAAAAGCTAAAAGGGCTCGGTGAGCCCACACAGCCAGGCCTGCGAGGGAGCGTGGTGGGTGTAAAAACATTTTTTCACCCTCGTGGGGTTTTTTTTGTTTGGGCTCAATCCCCAGCTCTTTCAGGGGGCATAAAGAAAACGCTGTGCTCAGCAGGGTCATGTGGGCGAGGCCCGGGGAGTAGACTATAGGTGGCGATTAGGGCCTCTAATGTGCAACGAATCCTCTTCGAATCACATGATATGAACTAATGTCGCCATTTAATGATAAAACAACAGCGCCTGGGAGGCAAGAGCTGCTGCTCTGTGTGTGTGTGTGTGTGTGTGCAGTATACAGCTGCAGAGAGGACAAGAGAGGAGGAATGGATGACAACTGAATTTTTCAGGTTGTGTGCCTCAACACATGGCACAGGACTGGCTGAGGGATGGGCAAGAGTTTAGCTGGGAACACTGGGATGTGGGTTAAAGTGCAAAACTTCTACTTGCATATCTGTTTTTAACTCATACACCAAAGAAATGTCTACTGATGCTTGTTTCTTGAACGTGACGATAACTCCCAAATGATGGATGGCAATGTTTGATAGAAAGCTACTTTAGACATACACACAGACACACATCAGTAGCTCTGGCTGGTGGTGTGGGGGAGTCAGAGACTTGGATGAGGCTAAATTTAGGATGGCCTGATCCTATTTGGTAAGCCATAGTTGGCAGTGGTCAAACTCATCTCTTCCTAAACGCCCACCAGTTGACACACACAGTAGGTTTGATACTCAGTTTAACCTGTACCCCAAAACTGTGCCCAAACAACCCCAAAATGTCCTGACTGTATCCTCAGAAATGACTGAGCTTACTTGTGTCCAGTTTCTAGAAACCACCATGGAAGTGCCAAAATCTGCAGTTCCTTGAAGCTGGCTTCAAAACTGAATCAGTCCCCATAGACTCCCATGTTAAAACATCCAACTTTACTGCAGAAATTAACATGTTTTCATGTTTGTACAAAACATGCTTTTGGCTTTTATAGCTGAATTGTCCTTTCCTAAAAAATTATACATAAGCTATTAAGGCTTAAAATTATCACTATAAGAAGCATGGCTAGACTAGCTGTCTGCCAGGCATCACCTCCACAAGTCATTAAACTGGACCTTTTGCCTGTTTTAGTTATACTGTTGCCTTTTAGAGCATTTGTAATGGAATCTATCCCACAAATAACATACAGTGCTGTGCTAACGTCTTGAGTCACCCCTCATTTCTTTGTATTTTACTAGGAAAATAGGAGCTAGGTACAGCCATTTATTGAAACATGCAAAAATACACACTTCACTGATAGTGTTGTACTGTGTGTTTTCCTATCCATGTATGATTTTACTGCATTAGCAGTGTGTTTGGGATCATCGTCATGCTGAAAAATGAAGCCACACCAATCAGACGCCTTCCAGATGGTCTTTCATGGTGGATCAAAGTCTTCTGCATTTATAATTCCATCATTTTTAACAAGATCTGAAATGCAGCCACAAACTGTGATAAAGTGTCCAGCACGTTTTACAGATGGTTGAAGACACTCACTGTTGTGCCTCTTTCCTGGCCTCCCCTGCGCATACTGACAATGAACAAGAACTTTGTATTCATTTTGAGTCCAGTTCTTCTTCTGCCTTTTCTCCCCGTTTCCCTTCCTTAAGAACGGCTTCCTGACATCCGCCCTTCCACTGAGACCATTTCTGGTGAGGCTTCAGTGAACAGTAGATGGATCAGCTGAAGGGCCAGATGCATCTCTCAGGTCCTGTGTCAGGTCTTTTATGGATTTATTCCTGTTTGTTAAGGTCATGATTTATACTGTGCACACTGTTCATCTACTATAGATGGATCTACTTTTGTCCTCTGCTTGTCCAGTTTCCTCAAAATCTTTAAGAAAACACTTTACATCATGCTGTTATATGCCAAGCTTTTAGCTAATAGCTCTTTGGGAATCACTTTGCTGGTCCAAAAACACAATTTTATGCCTGAAAAACTGTGTTAGCTTTGGCATTTTTCATAGAATCATCTAAAGAAATGGGAACAGATTATGTGTTTTTAGTAACAAACTCCCTAAAAATACAATTTGAAATTGGTTCTTTGCTAAGTTGTCTATAATGTGTAGGCATAACATTGATTCATCCGTTCAGTTAGGTGCCTTTTTGTGCTTGAATAGGTCAGTGTTAAATGACTTAACAACAAAACAGTGAAGATGGTCAAGTAAAAGGACTGGAGTGAGAATGAGTGAAAAAGCCGCTTCAGAAAGCCTGGGGAACTGTTGCCCAAGACCACTTTAAAAATTCCAAGAAAGTCCGGCTTCTTGGAAGCAAAATATAATGAAATAGGGGTGTCTCGAGACTTTTGCACAGCACTGTAGGTTCCTCTGTGTTTAATTATACTAACAGGTCATCCTACTGTCTGTACTCCAGTTCAAAGTTGATGGATGACTTTAACTTGTATGTTAGCGCAGGTTTCACAATGCACACAGGCAGTCTTTGAAAACACCTCGCTGTCCACGTCAGAGTGATCCGGCCACTTGTCTGGCACTCATTTCAGGTAGTAAAACAAAAAGAAGAAGAATATGGTGACAGCCACAAAGTTAAAGGTGAGCCTTTAAATTATGAGTTCACAAACCAATGAGTGATATCATGGTTGAGCTTTGAGTCTATGACTCCAGCTTAGTGTCACCATAAACAAAATCCAGCCTGCACCTTTAAGTGATTGTTTTATGGGGACTTGCTTTTTCTCCACAAAAGGGAGTCCAGTCTCCACTATGTCACTGTGTAAACAGTTAACATTCTCATAACGTGAGTAACACAGTGCACCACTCTCGTTTGAAGCCTAGATCACTTTCACCTCTCCTATATGGTTGACAGCAGCAGCTCTCCTCTTCCTCAAAGCAAAAGTTGATAATAAACAGATTTTTGATTATGTGAATTGTTTTGGCCGCTTTAGTTTGATGCTAACTGAAAGTCAAAATGCGTCTCAGGTTGGAAAAAGTGCACAAGTATTCACGAACAATGTAAACTTGCACATTACTGGCTGTGAAGAATCCAGTGAGTCGGACAACATCACAAACACACCTTAACAGGGCAGTGTGAACAAGCTCATCCAGTCGGAAACAAACAAAAATGACACAGAAAATGTTGCGTAGCTACAGACTACAACTTTCAAATTCAACATGCAGGTAATTAAAATGTAAAATACAAAAAGAAAAAACCCTCAGCAGAGCACAGATGACCTTCAAGCAAGCCAAAGCATCAACATGACACAAACATCCCGGTGTTAAACACGCAACACTGAAGCAGACTTCCAGCTCCTGGAACGTTGCAGAAGGCGGCAGGGATTCAGAGCGACGTGGGGAGGAGATGTTACTCTCATGCTGACACTTCAGTTTCATTCTTAAGAGCCTTTCAAATTCAGCAAGTGCAGATACAGTTTAGAAGTAGTGTGAGTAAATATCCTGTTTCACTCTGTTTTTTGGCACCTTTTTCTAATATGCATCCATTTGTTGTAGTTAACAGCTTTTTGCACATAAAGTCTAACATTAGTTAGACAATGCTAAAGTGATCAGGTTATTCTAGCAACTAAAATGACCCCCACTAAATTAATACAGAAATACCTTCTCTCTAATGGCTCAATATGTGTTTATTATATACTAAATATACTCTGTCCATCATAGTAAAATTCTAAAATGTTATAATATAATTAATCAATCAATTTTGTGCAAAAATTAGCTAAACTGACCAGCCATCAGAAGGTGGGTACTGTGGTCATAAAGGGATGGACATGGTTAGCAACAATAGCTGTGGCATTTAAACAATGCTCAGTTGGTACTACCGGGCCTAAAGTATGCCAAGAAAATACCCCTCACACCATTACACCACCAGGTTGAACCATTGATACAGATGGATCCATGCTTTCATCTTGTTTTCCAATCCTACCATCTGAATGTCATAGCAGAAATTGAGATTCGTGAGACCAGGCAACATTTTTCCAATCTTCTTTTGTCCAATTTTGGTGAGCCCGTGCAAACTGTAACATCTGTTTCATTTTCTTTAATTGGCAGGAGTGGCACCAGGTGTGGTCTTCTGCTGCTGTAGCCCATTTGCTTCAAGGTTCAATGTGTTGTGCATTCAGAAATGCTCTCCTGCACACCTTGGTTTTAAAAAGCTATGTGAGTTACTGTTGCCTTCCTATCAGCTTGAAGCAGTCTGGCCAGTCTCCTCTGATCTCTGACATCAACAAGACATTTTCCCCCAGAGAACTGCTGCTCACTGGAGAACTGAACCCTAGAGATGGTTATGCGGGAAAATCACAGTAGATCAACAATTTCTGAAATACTCAGACCAGCTGCTCAGTTTGAAATTCAGCAGGTCATCTGACCATTGTTTACATGTCCACACCATGCAGCATTAAATTGCAGCCATGTAATTGGCTGATTAGATATTTGTGTTAACAAGCAGATGTGCAGGTGTACCTCATAAAGTGACCAGTGAGCATAATTTTCCAGGGTTTTAAATGATTACACAAATTTCATTATTCCTGACACACCAACGGGGCAATTCTTGTCATAAGGGTGGCCTGAGGGTCCAACATCCTCTAGTGGGCCCTGTGCTCACTGCCTGACACTGTGGAGCCCGATTGGCATTTGCCATAGAAGACCAGAATTGGCAGGTCCACCATGAGCACCTGTGACAGACATGAAAGGGACTTGGGGAAGCCGTGGAGAACGTTATGCTGCATGTAACATCATTCAGCATGACCAGTTTGGTGGTGGGCCAGTGATGGTCTGGGGAGGCATATCCATGGAGGATTCACAGACCTCTATAGGCTAGGTAACGGCACCCTGACAGCCATTAAGAATTGAGATGAATGCGAGTCACCCCTACCTATCACTCCCTACCATATCCTGCTGCTCCCCGCTGATTGCCACTGCCGCCCCCGGGGTCTTGGGTGCCCGTAGGTCCCGGGGTTCATGGCTGGATGTCTGGGCGTGGTCCTAGATCCGCTCCCTTGGCGGTTGTGATCCGAGGGTGGCTCGGGCCTCTTTGGCGTGGGGGGAGCTCTGCTGGGTGTCGGGCGGTTCTCGGGGGCCTGGGGCCTCGGGGCCGCGTTCCCGGCTCGTGCAGGGGGTGCCGGCCTGCGGGGTGGGGTTGGCTGCTCATTGCCTCTGGCTCTCTGGACTCTTGCCGTTTGACCGTGGGGGTTCCGTCTAGGGTCTCCCTCCTTCCTCCTCTGGGGTGCGTGCGCAGTTGCCATCGGGATGTGTGGCCTCCTGTCTTCTGAGCTCCTGGTGGGCCGTGGACAGACCGGGCCCCCTGGGTCCTTCCCTGTTTCCCTCTGGGACACGGGGGGCGTGGTTGCAGTTTCTTGACCCCATTGGTGAGTACATTTCATGACAGAGGCACATACACGCATTATTACAAGCAACAGCAGGATTGTGTGTGTGTGTGTGTGTGTGTGTGTGTGTGTGTGTATGCGTATAGGTATATACATGTGTATAGATATGTGGATGTATGAGTATATGTATGTATGTGTAAGTGTATGTATGTATATATATGTCATTCTTTGATTTTTTTTTTTTTTTTTTTCCTTCTCCATTTGTTGTTTTGTTTTTTTTCTTCACTTTCTCCCTACCCTTTCCTTTCTACCTGTCACGCCTGGCGTAAATAAATAAAATAAATTTAAAATACAAACATTAACAAGAGCAGCCCATTGGGAAACTTACAGAGCTGTTCTTGGAAAAGCAAATATGTTTGGTACACCAGAGCATTTGGATCATATTCCAATTGCGAAAAATGCCAGACATGACAGGTTTTTATAAAAAAAAAAAAAAAAGAATTGAGATGAAATCCTTGGACCCATTGTCAGACCCTACACTGGTGCAGTGGGTCCTGGGTTCCTCCTGGTGCACAACAATGCCCGGCCTCATGTAGCAAGAGTATGCAGGCAATTCCTTCTCTGATACCTGATACCACTGACTGGCCCCCACGCTTGCCTGACGTAAATCCAGTAGAACACCTCTGGGACATTATGCTTTGGTCCATCCGCCAGGTTGCACCTCAGACTGTCCAGGAGCTCAGTGATGCCCCAGGACACCATCCGTCATCTCATTGGGAGCATGTCCTGATGCTGTCAGGCATGCATATAAACAGTTCATATCAGTACCCTGTTGCATTCAGCAGCCAGGTGGAGTCACAAAGCTGCATTGTAGGTATTGTGTCCATACCCTTGCCTGACCTGTAGGAGTCCCCGCAGGACTGACCCCCCCCCTTCACATACCTCTCACAATAGTCTTTCTCCCTTTGCAGCCCATCCCTTCATTGTATGGATAGTCAAAACAAGCCAACCCACATGACTACAAAGTGTAGGTGCTGCAACATTACATCATATATGGTATTAGCAGCCACTGAGTTTAGGGAAAAGAGTTGTATTTTAGGTGAACTATAGGTTCAGAATACATCAGGACTACTTGGATTAGATTTTGGATTTTCTACTGAACCCTTGTTTTTGTCAAATCATAGTTAAACAACTGGTTGTCAAAAGGACTTTTGGAAGGTTATTTACTTTATTTAACTAACCGTGGCTTTCAAGTTTAAATGTCCCTATCTGACCACTTCAGTGGTGTTAAAAGTCTAAAGCTTAGAGATACCGAACAGGACCGGGCACAGAGGTCATCACCTCTCTACCGGGTTTTAAATGACCTGGGATGGTGTGTACAATTTTACTGACACAAATTACATCCAGTGTGCTGATTCTGACACCATTATTTCTTCATCTTATTCAAATGTGTTTTAGAACAGACAAAAGGAAAGGATTAAACTAGAGCAACCTGGTGACACAGAGGCTATTTGGATTCTTAACTCCTAAATCACTGATGTGCTTCTGGCAATTTAACATCTCAATGAGACATTGTATGATAGGCACCTTTTTTCTGGTGCTGGTTGCCCTGGGGACTTTTGTTTAGATTAGTTAAAAATGTAACTACTATAAGCAGTTTTTTAAATGACTCTTTATAGTATTTTTTTCACTCAGTGTAGTTAATCTGAGTGATTGAAACAGCACAGAGTTCATCATAGAAAGGGGTATAACAGTAAGTATGTGGGGTTGCACTGGTGAAATTTGAACCACAAGACCTCCTATTCCTCTTATTTTCAATTCTTCTTTTTTAAAAATAACTTCAAGGCTTTTTGATGTAGATTTTAAAGAATGCAATCAGACCCACAAAAGTCTGGTACCAAACAAACTGACATCTTTCCATGAGCTAGCGGTCAAGCAAATTCATCACACTCCTGAAATACATAAAGAGGGCCTGAGGTATTTGTGCTGTGGACTGAGTGTGAATTTGTTAGGTGATTAAAGGCTAAATATAGCCTCCTGTCTGCCCTGAACTGCAGACTGGTGACTCGGTGACAGATGTTCTTGTTCTGTAGAAGTCACTTTTCCATCACAGGGCCAAATTAGAGCCTTCTAAAAATTACAAAACAAACAAATGCAAACAAAAAAAGAATAATTTATATCTACAGGTTATCCTTTAATTGCACTCCTAGATTTCAGTTCAGAACAGCAGGACTGCTAGTGTTACCTAGCTAACAAGCTACTAGCTTTAAAAAAAAGTAGTAACATAAACATTTCCCTAAACTGTAGTGGATCAGAAATATAAAATGGCAATGAAATGGTCAAGAAAAGTTGGACTTAGGCAGATTACTTAAATAAATGTGCACAACTGACTTGATTTAGAGACCAACAGACACAAAAACAGGAATCAGATGAATCCTGCAGTGATTGGTAGAAAATGTCTGTTGGGCCCTGCAGTGGAAACAAAGCTACTGGCTGAGGCCTCCTGTTAGTTGTGCCAAGTGATCACCTATCTCCCATCACTCTTCAGCCACTGGACCCAAGAGCGCAGCACTCATGTACTGCACTCCGCTGCCAGATTTCTGCACTAAGTAACCCGGTGCTCATTTTCTTACCTATTGGATGTTTGGCGTCTCATTCTGCTGATCAATTATTCATGACAGACAGAGAACGACATTTACTTGAGTCAAAATAGATGAATAGATAGCTGCAGATTCTGGCTTTGTGCTCCATTCGAACAGTTCTGGTCTGGGGCCAGCTGCCCAGGTTTCTCAGCCTCAGCATCCCACAATCCTCCTCTGCTTTACTTCTAGGCGACTTGACCACATCCAAACACCTCCAAACTTAACATTGACCATCGCCAAAAAATAACAATTTCACTTAACTGGAAAGACAGAACAAAATTATCAATAAATCAGTGGCTCAATTTGCTAACAGATCATACAAATGTAGGAAAATTGTCTTCAACTTTCCAGAAAAATTTGACTCAGTTAAAAAAAACATGGTCCTCATTCTTGTGCTACATGCAGAGCTGATTCCTATTATCATAACCATCATGTAGTTAGAACAAAAAAGTGACAAAATAACATAAAACACAGTCTAAGACTGCCCACCATGATACACCATGTGCACACAACCCACCCCATCTCCATCACTGCACTATTTCTGTCTTCATCTGTTATTTAGCTGTAAATAAAAAAATATTAAATAAAAATCAGAGACTCCCCCAAAAGTTCTTAATTACAGAGGTCTTGTTTTGTTTTGTTTTGGATCTGCATCTCATGAGTATGCTACAGAAATATGCTGTGCCAAGAAAATGTAGTCTAATCTCATAGTCTCATTAGTGTTGGCCTCACTTGCTGGTTCCTATTTGGGCCATCATAAAAAACTCACCTTTCTCTACGCTAGAGGGTTTTTTTAATACAGTGTGTGTAACCTCCATTAATTAAAGGTTCATAACAGAATAAGGTGTCCCATCAACTACTTTACAGAGATCTCTATTATAGTGGTCTGTGGGGCACACACACACATGAAGATTGTAACCGCTGTGATGTCACCTATTAGTTTTGGAGTCTTCATTAGGAAACCAGACATGTTTTTAGAGCCAACAGTGGAGCTATATTTGGACAAGAAATTAGAAACCTAAGTTATCAGCTAACACTAATAAGCTTTGTTAGCAAGCTGCATCACTAAACTGTAGGGGTGCACCGCACAGACTCACATATCTGCTGATTAGTGCTAAAGAACAGTCTAACAAACGACCACAGCTTCACTCACCCAAACTGAAGTACAAACTTCTTGGATGGTCTGTCTTTCACAGCTGGCTTTATTATTAATCAGTTAGTTAACTCCATTAAAATCCTCGACACAAACATGATGGAGAGCTCCAGTTCAGTGTCTTGAATTAGCACAGGTAAGGCCTAGCACATACCAGTCAGCTGCTGCTGCCTGCAACTGGACACCTGTCAGTTAAAGTGGCAACACCCCTAACTTGAGTTTCCAGGTAAAAAACAAACAAAAAAAAAACACTTCACCCCCCACAGAGTTGTTGACTGTGGGTGTATTTTCTTCCAGCCTTGACAAAGTTAATCCTTCTCTGTTGGCAGTGCTCGCTGGTTGTTATGGCTGAGGCTACTATCTCTGTCAGTGCCTTAAGCAGCATCTGCAAGTACCTTCGGGCAGCTGCTGAGGATGTGCTCAAGTCCAGCCCAGAGAGCACAAAGTTGCTGTTTTGCTCTTCCCCCAGATGTGGAGGTTTGCTGGGCTTGGTAGGCCATCACAGACAGCCTGAATCAGGAACTGGACTCTGCAATAGTATGCACACAGGATATTATACCATGTGACCCTTTGCTGCTGCATACTGTCCCACTTTGCCCATGCTCCTTGTTGTCTTAAGCCCACCATCCTGCTTGCTCTTTCTTCCTCCACGCCTGCTTGAACCTTCACCTGAAAGAGAAGACACCTCTCTCTGCCCTTGGCATTATGCAGTTGGGTTGTAGGAAAATAACTGAGCCCTGCACGGCCTCTGGCCACATTTCCCACAAGCTCCTTCTCCTTAGCCATGACTCCGATGCCTCCAGTGCCTCACCTGCTTTCCATTTCATGCCTGTTCTGACCTCTATTCCTGCTGATACCACTTTTGGGTCTCTGGAGTCTTTGTAAAAGAGTGCCTCCCTTATCCATGACACCATGAACTCCTCTCTTAAGCTGCTGCAGGGGACTTGGAGGATGTTGGTCTTTCCATATAGTGCCGCACTGCTGAAGCTACGAGGAAGAGCGAGCCACCAGATAGCTGGTGAGCCTCGTCTCCACTAACCCCACTGTTGTTGTTGGAACCTCACAGAGCAGGAGAGGCCACAGAATCCAAGGCAGGTTAAGTATGTTGGTAGATCCATGGCCTAAACCTCCCTGTCTGCTTTAGTGAGCCGCCGCTCGAGGTCTTGCATGTAGTCAATGTTCTTGAGGCTGGCAACAAAGACTTTCCCCAAACTTTACATCGGCTGCTCAGTTAAGGAAGGAAGCACTCTGTAAAGCAGAACTTTTCCACTACACACCACATCCTCAACACCAGTGACTTAGACTTTTTGGGTTTAAAGATCCTTGCCCATGCTATGACTTTTTCTGGGTCTTGGAGGATCCATCTGGTTCCTGGGACTGGGGATGTGGTGATGGTAAGATCATCCATGAAAGCCCTATTTGGAATTTGCCTTGTATTTTGTCTTTGGGCTGCTCCTGATTTTAGCAACCATGTTCATGTTCTAGCCAACGCCAGCTTGACATCACAGATACAGATGTAACTCTCATCTTGAAATCACTGTAATAGTCCAGGATGAGGGCACTGATGTTATCAGGTACATGATGTCTCTGCGGGGGGATTTCAACTGAGCTCTGTGATATGGACCCGTAGGCACTGGATAAGTCCAACCACACAACAGCTACGTCTCCTTTTGTCTCTCGGGCTTCACGGATAAGCCAAGGGACAACTCTTGTATGTTCCAAGTAGCTGGGCACTCCAGGGATCCCACATTTCTGCACTGATGTATCCACATGCACATTCTGGAGGATAAAGTCTGTCAGGCAATGGGAGAAAATAAAGAAGATGAGGCTGATCTTTCCATCATCCCTCTTGCAGATAGGGAGGAACATCCCAGGATTTGCGCGGGTCAGTGGGTAACTTTAATGTGATTCACCTATTAAAAATGTAGACCTTCAAACTCAGTCTGGTTATACACTATATGTGTTGCTGACACCATTTGTTATATAATGGTAAATGCACCATTAATTACAACATTCATTTACACAAATGTACATTCCTTTACATTAACCCCGAAATATTTACAGTATACAGTACATAGTATATTATGCAGTGTGCATAATATTTAAGTTGATGCTTTCTGATGATTACTGTGCGCAAAGAGAGTTCAAATTACACCGTAAATTTCACCCATCTATGTCATGCATCGCACAGTGTTGCAAGTCCTCAGTTCAGAGAGTGTTTGTGATAGATGTTTGGCTCTCAGGTGCAAGACTAACACACCCCTATCATTTAATTATTTCTTGATGTGGTTATGAAGTAGTTCTGAGTCAGATGCATTTTTTTATTATTTGCTGTTGGAATAGAGTGTGAGGGAGTGGACAAGTCGGGGGGGGGGGGGTTGAAGGTCAAAGAGCAACAAACAGGAAGCCAGCAGTATGGGAAATGACAAAGAATGGGAAAAAACAGAGCTGTGTGAAAAAAGAAACATACAGACAGACAACTGAGGGTAAACGGATACCCTAATATGGAAAACACTTGAACATAGTGTTTATGATCTTTATAACTGAGCCAACTACAAGCACCGATGAGATCTGACTAAAATATTTGGAAAAACCAAGTGCAGGACTTTAAGTTTATTTTCTTTTGTCACTCCACTTCTATAAAGGAAACATTATGAATCACTGTCGGTACGTCTGACCCTGACTTTAAAACGTCAGCCTAATGAGTCGTACATCTTTGCCTTGCTTTTGACTTGATAAGTAATGCGTTGCAACTGTGTTAGTAGTGCTTTTGAGGCCAAGTGGTGGATCAAGCCCAGCTTGTGCCTCTGATACATCTCACTAAGTTTAAAGTTTAAGAAAAGAAATACTTGTAGAAATTCCCCTCGTTAAAAAATAATTAATAAAACCCTGAGTGTCTCGTCTTATGACTTTTGTATTGTTCACTTTTAAACCATTTTGTTCCCTTCTCAAAGTTAAAAAAAAAAAAAGACAGAAGGGCAAAAATCCTAGAAGTTTGTCTATCAAGTGAACATGCCATGAAGTCTTGACACCAAAATTCAAATGCAGCTCTCTATCCTACTGTGAGAAGATATTTCACTGCAAGACAGTTGAGGAAAGAGTTTCTCCAAGTGTGAACACGTCAATTTAGAGTATGTGGAGAAAAATACATCCAGGTATCCCCGAGTCCAAACCAAGAGTTATCATGGATTGGAATAAACTTTCTGAAGGCTGTCAGGCTTCATTGATCCTCGATTACATTAAAGCCTAAAAATACAAGCATGTCTATTAATGATTTTATTCATTATTTGTATCTTACCAGTTTTAAAGTGGGGGACACACAAAGATCTTTGTGCAGCTCTGACTTCATTCATCATGCAAAGCAAACAAGTGCAACAAATATGGTACAAAAAATTTATTTAGTAACAGTTTTGTAAACATTTGAGGTAAATGAACATTTACATCAACTTGTTCTTACAAACAAATCATTCATACACAAGGCACTTCTTTTCTTTAAGACAGCATTGAAAACAGGCTGCTGCTGTGAGCATTGCGAGATGGTTCCTACTCCCTGACGAGCCAGAAGCATAAGAGGAGAGGGTTTGGAGAGTCACAGGGATCACAGGCTTTGAACACAACATCCTGTCAGGGCTTTGTATGCAGGGTTAGGGAAGGGCCAGCTACCCAGCTAACACTCTCTCAGCGTTGGAGTCGTCTGATGTGACTTCTAACCAGAGTCCCGACAGCTCTCTGAGAACATACTGAGTAAACAAACAGGAAAATACCCTAGCTGTTTTTTTCTCTCCAGATACTGTATTTTTTTTATGTGTTTAATTTTCAAACTCATCCTCATCCGAGCTGGAGATGAATGATTTTTTTTTTAAAACTGCCTTTGCTGTGATGAGTCACTGCGTTTGGTTTAAGACATTTTTAATGACTGGCATCTTGTTCTATCCCTGTTCCTCCATCACTACCGATATGAGCGTTATAGAAGAGCAAGTTTGTTTCTAAATGTGCAAATCTTTGCCAACTACCAAAATGTAAACGCAGAAAACATTTTGAATGAGAAACATGGATTTGGAAGGGCAGCCTTAATCTTTGTATTCTGTAAAATCTCTTCTTTGTGTCCCTGTTAGCACTGAATGTCATTTAAGCAAATTAAGTAAGATACAGTATAGAATATCATACTCATATGGGCACAAATACTCTCAAACTATACTGCACCCTCATTTTGTAACCCCGCACCACCCTGAAAAATGGGAAGACATCACTTCTTGCACTGCTCATATTAACCTCCACAATAACTCATGGGAAAGTACCGCTCCTACAGACATATTAGTAATCAGCTGTGTTGTTATGCTCAACGAGTGCAATATTTCCAATGCAGATTGTCAACTTTTCACACAGAGCTGCTGTGTGAACTCTGCCCCAGTGTTGGACTCACAGGAAATACAGCAGATTATTGTTGATGTAAAGTTAAAAAGCTTTTTTGAAAGCAAGTGCCTGGGCTGTGGACAAACCAAACAGCACAGAGACATAACAGGAACAGAGCACTGCGGCTAATGATGGATTCAGGTTAAAGGTTTGGTTTTCTAAAGGTCTCTAAGAATCAAGATGAACACAACAAAACAGAAGCAGTCGAGGCCGACTGCACCCTGTGACGCTCTGACGCGCCCGACGCCAGCCACCTTGTTTTTTTGTTTTTTTTTTTTTGTTTTATCATAGCTGTTTCGCAATCGCAAACTGACCACTACAGGTGTGCAATTTAGGAGTAAAATTCAATTCTTTTTTTTTTTTTAATTAGTGCTTTTCAAAATAAAAACAATGTAGAAGCACATGAAATTTGTGTGACAGTGAAAATCATTTATATCCCAAAGTTGCTCTCAATCTTTAGGTGTGATGATTTAAAAAGAGAATGTTAAGGGCAAAAGATGTCTGGCAACAATCTAACAGAACTGGTTCCAAATCTCACCGGCGAACTCTGGAAGTTTTGTGTGTCTGAACTGTCGAGGTGAAATCTTGTATCACATGCTGGCTTCCACGTATTTATTTTGAAAAGCCTCTGAAGGCGATATCTTGTATCTGTGCAGTTAATTGAGAGCACTTTTCTTTTCAGACATGTTGACTAATGGTGACACTGACACAGGCAGGTGTAAGGGACTCCTACTTTCCTCATTTTGGTGTCTTTTTTACTGGCAATGTAGTGCTCAGAGAGACCCAGATATACTCCGCACATACCAAGGAAGACTTCTACCAGCACTTGTAACCCATATCCTGTCCACACTTCACTTAGTTCTCTTTAATCCAAGGACTCTGAAAATGATCAAAGTAAGTTCCTATCCATTTCCATCTCATCATAACATTTATTGTCTTTGTAGGAAGCACTGCAGTGGGTCATGGGCAGATCCTAGCTAGCCAACTTTTCCATGCTAATGCATCAGTGAATCGGTGAGTTGTGCACAGAACACAATAACGTAATGTTGGTTGATGAAACGGCATTCTGGATGAATTACTTTCAACGCAACAAGTAAGCCGGTAAAATTCATGAACCGCAGGAGACCTTCCAGGTCTCTTGACACATGGTGGAACACACCGTGCATGTTTGTGCTGCAAATTCGACAATAAAAACAGAGAAAAATGTGGACCAAGATATGTGAGCAAGTTGCTGGGCTACACATTCGGTGATCTGTGCTTCAGTGCCAGCTGTCTCAGTTTCCTCCAGATAAAATCCAAAATAATCAGTCACTGCTCTTCAATGATCACTTACATTTGGAATAGTTAGTCCTTGTGGCTCAACAAAAAGAAAAAAATAGAGAAACACCATAGGATCCTCTCCCCGAAATCAAACATGTTGGTGAGATGTGTCCATTTTTTTAATGTAAAATTAATAGATCACAATGTCCTTCACTCGATCCGCTGCTGTTACCGGAGCCTCCTGACTTTGTAGAAGTGCATGGTCACATATTTTGTGCATAAATATAGACTATTGATCAAGAAAAACCAAACCTTGCCTCAACTATACTGCAACTCACCGATTGCACTAAATCAACGACAGCTACTGGTTCAGTCATTTCACATTTGCCCTAAACATTTTCTTGACTTTCTGCTTTCCTGTCTCTGTTTCTTTGCCGTGTTTTGTTTTGTTTGTTTTTCCTGCTTATTACACGTTTGTGATTGTGTTTGGGCTTGGGGTGAGGAAAGTGGGGTGTTATTCAAGAAGGGATTAAGAGACATGAAAGAGCTGAATGGATTTAGACAGCCAGATCGCTCGGCCTGGCCCTGATGCTGCTGCTCTTGCTGGCCCGACTGAGCCGCCGAGGGTCTGTGCTGACCGTTACTGGAGGCTCGTGCATCTCCACTGTGGTGGTGGTGACGTGCCCTTCCTCCTGCTCACTCTTTCCCTCATCCCAGCTGCCCGCGTTGGAGGCGTTGCCAGGGCTGCTGCCACTGGAGGCAGCGTTGGCAGTTGTGTTGGTAATGTTGGTGTTACTGGTGGTGTTGCTGGTGGGAAGGAGCAGAGCGGCACTGACGCCCTGCTGCTGCTCATTGTCGTTGCTGGTGGCAGAAGAAGAGGATGGGGAAGGGGAGGTGGCCTTCATCTCCCGAGTCTGCTGCTCGGTGGCCAGGTTGGCCCAGTTCTGCTGAGTGGCCAGCCTGTGGTTGTTGTTGTTGCTGATGTAGTAGTGGGAAGAGGGGGAGGACTGGAGGGACTCCTCCTGCTGGAGGTCGTCCATCTTAAACTCTGCGGCTGAGGGCACGGTGGCTGGCCCCATGGGCGGCAGGAATGCCCCACTGCCCGCCGTCACATCTGTGTAGTTGGGAGGGTAGCTGAGGCTGGATGGGGCAGTTCTGGAGGCCGAGGCCAAACACTCAGGCTCTGCAATGTCGACGCGGCGCAGCGACTCATGGTCAGGGGCAAACTCATTGGTCATGCCCTGTTTAACTTTCTTCCATCCAAGGTGATAGATCTCTAACAAATTCAGCAAAAGAGACACGCAAGCCACCACAAGCATAAATATAATAAAAATAGTCTTTTCAGTGGGCCTCGATATGAAGCAGTCAACGGTGTTGGGGCAGGGCCAACGTGCACACTTGTACAGGGGCCTCAGCTGGAAGCCATAGAGGAAATACTGGCCCAAAATGAATCCCACTTCAAACAGGGTCTTGAAAATAATGTTGAACACATAGGTACGCAGCAATGCGCCTCTGATACGGATTTTTCCATGTTCGTCCCTGATTGGCGGCTTCTCCTTTTTGCCGCCTCCTCCTCCAGCATCGCCACCATTTCTATAAAGGAGTTCTTTCTCCTCTTGGAACCTGTTTGCCTTGCGCATCTCCTCCTCCTTTTCTTTCCGCTTTTCCTCCATGCGGACGATGTGCAGCACGTGGCCCAGGTAGATGAGGGTTGGCGTGGACACGAAGATGATCTGCAGCACCCAGAAGCGGATGTGCGAGATGGGGAAGGCCTCGTCATAGCAGACGTTCTCACATCCAGGCTGTTGGGTGTTACAGGTGAAGTCGGACTGCTCGTCACCCCAGACCTCTTCAGCCGCAGCCCCCAGCACCAGGATTCTGAAGATGAAGAGGACAGTCAGCCAGACTTTGCCGATGACCGTTGAGTGCTCCTGAGCGTTCTCCAACAGCCGCCCCAGAAAGCTCCAGTCGCCCATGCTTCAAGATTTAGCCTATGGAGAAAGTGCAGGCTGGAGTGGACAAAAAGGAAGGAATGCCAGAAAAAAAGAGAGGAGAAATAAGCAGAGAGAATGGAAGTTAAAGAAACACTCAGGATTTGGTTAGAACACCTTAAAGCCTCGACATTTGTCAGTGCAAAGAGTGTCACTTAAGGCATTACCCTCTCATTTAACACACTATACATGCAATCGCACAAGAGGATGCAAGGACATGGATCATAGCAGATGCATCGCCTAGAGCCTGACATATTTATCTTTTTCGTAAGCACTTGGCAGAATGCAGTCTTCAAAAAAATCTGCCACCCAGACATCACATATCAATAACAGCTCAAAACAGCTGCTTTTGAGCAGCTCTTATACCGCATGGGCCACCTCTGCCACTGAACCCTGGTTCACTCCCTTTCTCTCTCTCTCCCTCTATGCTGGGCCCGTCTCTCTCTCACCTGCTCGCTCTGCTGCACAGCAGGCATGTGCTGAGATCAACATTATGATGTTCAAAAACAGCATTTAGCAGAGATGGCACACGCACACACACGCACACACACACACACACACACACACACACACACACACACAAAAACCCTGACATAGTCTACACACACATACACACCATCCTCCCTTTCTCTCTCTGTCAGCTGGAGTAATAAAGCCACTGGAATGAAAAAGGGATTTTTTAAAAATGTAATTATTAAATCCAGTATAATGACTGTGTGACATAGTCTGGTAAAATACAGCCTATTTTACATCTCAAAAACTTTGAAACTAATGAAAGCACTTATTTATATTATTTATTCAGTGATTAATCATATTATTTGCTCATGTATAAAAAAAAAATAGCTGGTATATTTCTCCAGGTCCCAAACTGATGCCTTTACCAACCAACGCCACATCCTCACAAGCCTTTGGGTTCAGCAATGTTGCTTGATAAAGATTTGATTAATTGTTTAAAATGTTGCTTACATTTAGAGGAACTGTTAAGACTAAAACTACATTTTAATATTTAAGTATAAAGCTGCAGAAACTCTTATATGAAAGACAGATTAAACACGTGGCAGGTAGACAGTATTGTGTACACTGAACCCTAATTACGCAACATATTCCTCACAAACACACACACACACTGGAGGATAAACTTACTAAAATATTCTTGTATTGAAGGTAATAAATCCATCGACTAGGGTTCACAATATGTATGACACCTGGAAGAGAAAAACACAAGCCAAAAAAATAATTCCTTTTAACTTCATGAGGCTTTATAAGAAACAAAGTATATATTCTGGAGAAAAATGAAAACACTGCTTGTTGTGTCTGAAACGGGATGGTCCTTTAATCACTGTTTCCATTTACCTGACATAAACATTGAATTTTTGGGGGGAAACAGCAGCAATCGCTGCTTTCCATTTGTGACCTTGTGATGACTTATTAGTGACAAACCTGCAAAACTAAATAAACTCCCCTCAGTTCCACAGCTATTTGTGGCATTTGTGTGAGATTTTGAAGAATGTAACACACAGGTTCAAATACAAAGGCATACCTGCCAGAGTGACAATGCAGAGTGTGCCAGAGTCCCCAGACTCCTCTTTTACGCTTTGACAGACTTTTGTTTCACCCCTTTTTCGGTAAAACTGAAGCAACTCTTAATTACCTGATAACACGCCGTCCTTCATTTACTTTATTCCCGTTTTAGTGCAAGAAAATAGTCACAGCAGTGTTTATCCGTCATACCTTTAAAGCGGAGATGTCATACTTAAACACGGAAAGCAAATCCATCTGCCGTTATTGGTGCCATCACTGGAGTGCGTTGAAAAGCGTGTGGACCTCCAGCGGTTGCGACGACCCTCCCTCTGTGTCCCTGATCCAAACCCCCTCAACTTGTCACTTCTCTGACAGCTCTACCAACTCTTTTAAAATGCGGCCTCGCCAACTCGTTCATGCACAGACCTCTGTCCGGGGCCCGTTATTTTGCGCAAAGAAAACTTTTTTTTTCTTTGTTGTTAGTTTTTGGAGGTGGCTTGGAGTCGGAGATGAGGCTCGGTTAAACGGAGCTGCCTCCCATTTCCAGCCATGTCTGGGCTGTCACATTGTGTGACCATGCATGAGTGAATCCACAGAGTCATCAGCCTGTCCGGTGTACACCACGCCCCTGCCAACCTCCCCCAAAACCAGTCCGAAATGTGCGCAAAAGGTTGCCAAAAACGCCCCGTCTGAAAACAATCCCGAAATCTGACCCCCGGACACTAAAAATAGTAATAATTACGCATTTTAAGAGGCAGGCTACATTAAATATCCCTGAGGTCTTTACAAGGCTGACCTCACAGACGCACTACAGTGTGTCCAAGTCAAACATTACCTCATGAAAACCTGATAGGTGGTTCTTAGAAAGAGCAAACTGTGGAGGGGAAGACAGTGAGTGTAAAGCAAGAGGATTCTCTCCCAGTGGGTAAACAAACGGACAAAAATCATCCCCACTTATCCCAAATTTGAGTGTAGCTACACTGAAAAGTGAAAACACTGCACACAAACGATAAGGCACACAGTTCTATTTTTACTGATTTATTTAAAAAAAAAAAACAGTCTCAGAGCAAAACAAGTTGAAGTATCAAAGTGCAAGAGTAATAATAATAATAAACTTCTGCATAAAACACAATTACAATAGATTTATTAATTTCTCCTTAGAAACTGTTTGCTCATTAGTGTGTAGTTTGCTACTGAAAGCAGACTAATAGAAAATGTAAAAATAATAATAAAATCTTGTGATATGAATATCAGGATTATCCCATAAAAACAATAGTAAGTACATCACTCCGGAAAAAAATGTGGCATCAAAAATGTCATTAGGCTTGTTACAGAAAGCAAGAGGTCAAAGGTCAATGCAGAGCAGGCATACAGAATACTTTTGGTCCCAGCTGCGTGACTTATGTAACATCAGTATGCAGCTCATTGTGCTCTATTACTTATGTTGGAACCGACACATCTAACTAACGGTTTGACAGATCCGACTAATCCGACTCGGCTATTCCTGGATGGAAGGAGGACAAAGACACTTTCACGGCCACGGTTCCTACCATCAAGAGGGCGAGCGGTGATTAGTTTGGTGTCTAAAATAAGGCACATGCTGAAAACTGATACAGCCAGCTGGTGTCAAGAACAACAACACAAGTCCAAGTCCAGTAACATGGGAGCAGGTCTGGGCTGAGCAGGGCAACTTCTGATTGGCGCTTCAAAAAGCAGGATGAAGACAGTCAGCCGCATGGAAACCGTGAAGGAAACTTTTCTGAATCTGTCCGTCTTTAAGAAACTTTCAAGAGCAGTTTTTGGAAGTTGTCGGACTAAATGAAACCTACAACTAGACACAAAAAAAAGAGGAACAAACTTGGAAAACACAAAGTCCAATATTGCTGGACTAATACCTAAAAGCATGCACAGTATTATGATTCAGTACTCCTGTGTCATGTCATTAGTTTCAGTTTCACAGACAATAATTCAGATGTATGCAGCACGATGTGTTCAGGATGATTTTTGCTGGCAGGAGAAGAGCAAACATCTGGTACAGTACAAACATATACATTCTTCATATTTTGATGAAATGGTATGCATGTGTGGAATTTTGCAGCACATTCTCAGTGTGTTAAAGTTGTAAAGGAACATTTGCAAAACCCCCAAAGACCCTCTGAATCGACTGAACAGTGAAGATTATCAAAGAGAATTGATTTTGCACACAGAAAAATCAGACTTGATTCATTACAGTGTAATCATAAACCGCACGTGCTTTTATCAATTACTGCAAATTTAAAATCAAACGCATTTGAAAACATACTTCAGCTCTTGTAAACTAAACACTAAACGCCCTCTGCTTCAGTTTTCAAAACTTCATTTGTTCTCCTCACTTAAACTCAATCAACTCAGGCTGTGAAGGCGCTTGTGCTCGTTAACGTTCCACTGTCACCACTAGATGTCAGTGTAGGCTCATTCTTCAGGCAGATTTCACCAACATTCAAAACTGTAGCAACCATTCAGTGTATTTATTATTTATGTTTCTATCTGGCAGCAATTATTGTTAGGAGAACTCAGTCAGGTCCTTACAGTCAACCCCAACTACACAGACTCAGTCCTGCAGATTCAAACTCCAAAGCACCATCCTTTCACCACCCTGTGAGACAAATCCTAGAAACAAGATGTAGACACAAACTGTGAGGTTGGATTAACAGTTTACACCTCTTCTCTCGCTTTGGCTTGCCATACTCTTCAGCACATGGTCTTGTTGCTGGATGAATCTGTGGAGGAAGACAGCAGCATCTCATTCTTCTTGTTATCCCGTGTCACGCTGTCTGTGTAAGCGCGTTTCCTCCTGCTGGCCCTTGCCATGCACCTCATAACCGCCTTAACAATGAGGTAGAACAGCTCGGCCACATTTAGCACCATGCAGATGGCCGATGAGGACACCATGAAGATGGTGAAGATGGTCTTTTCGGTTGGCCTGGAGATAAAACAGTCTACCTTGTTCGGGCAAGGCCACTGCTCACACTTCACTAGCCGGGGCATCTGGAAGCCATCGTAGACAAAGTAGAGCGCATACATAAACCCCCCCTCGAAGATGAGCCGGAAAAACAAGCTGCAGGTGTAGGTCCACCACAGAGTACCTGTAATCGGCAGACGCCTCTTCCTCAGCATCTCCAGATCAGTATCTGTCATCTTTTCAGTGCCATTGGAAGCCAGCATGGTCTTCTTATCACCTCGTTTTCTGTAGGCGACGTGCATGGCCACTAGCAAGGCTGGGGTGGACACGAAGATCAGCTGCAGGCACCACATGCGGATGTGCGACACAGGAAAGAAGTGGTCATAGCAGACATTTTTGCAGCCGGGCTGCTGTGTGTTACATGTGAAGTCTGACTGCTCGTCCCCCCAGACGCTCTCTGCGGCCAGAACCAGAATAGTGATGCGAAAGATGAAAAGCACTGAAAGCCAGATCTTTCCCAGGCTGGTGGAGTGCTTGTTGACGCCACCCAGCTGAGCATAGAGAGCCCCCCAACTCATTGTGGCCAAAAGGACTCTGGACGGACTCTCAGACAACCTGCAGAATTCAGCAGAAGGTTAAAATACTAGAAAAGTCCTGGAGAGTGCTGGAGAAGTATACCTGCTGTAGGCCTCGTTTTTGTACAGGAGACTTTTGGCATTTTTATCTTCATAAAAGGTGCACTGTAGCATAGTAAGATTAATAGCATTAATTTTCAAGTGCACATCATAGGGATCATGGGTGGGATTTTTAAATCATTTTTAAATGGCTAAAAGGTTAAATTCTAGCATCTTTTCTCACAAGTCTAAAAATACAAAGCCATCCCCACCACCTGTCTCTGTACCAGTAAAACAGAGATTTAAACATACTTTATTCTATATTTCCACATATTGTTTGACTACTACTACTACTGCAGCATAAATATGATTATTTAGTTATTAGCATGAGATTCAGTTTCAAAAGAACAAAGTTTTGCCACTAAAAGTGACTTTTTAATGTAAATAAATCATGGGGAAATAAACCCGATAGGGTGTCTTGGGTAGGATAAAATTATGGGCAAAATTAATCCTTTTTTTTCCTATTAAAACGCTTTATATCTTTTAATTCTTATAAAGAACAGTATGCAGAGTTTCCCCTGCAAATAACAGATTCAAACTAATTTTAACTGATCAGGATTAGAAAGACCAGCGTCAGCGGCACCTCCTTAATTCCCACTCCAACCTCACATTCGTGCTCTGACTAACTTCTGTCAGATCCAGTGAACCGCGCTCAAACTGCAGCGGCCCGCAGGTTACATTCAACAGGTCATTAAAGATGCTGACGTCTGACCAGTTCATTACATTTATTTTCATTTTTCTTGCGTTAAATATTGCGACGGCATTGGGATATCTAATTGAAATGAAACTCACCTGTTTTAGTGGAACTTAACCTAAACAGATCAAAAACAGCTTTCCACGAAGCAGCGAGAACACTGAACCCTACCTGCTCTTACCCCAGTAGAACCGGGTTGGCTCGTTTGAGACCGACTCTGATTTGTCACGTCTTTAAGTACCGCGCGCTCCTCCGAGGCTTTCCATCATCCCTCCAGCAGACACGGAGGGAGGGGCCAAGCTCGGGGTGGGGCTCAGCCAGCAGGGTGATTAGTCCCTAATTACATTTTAGAGTATAATTTAATTATAATGTCTGGCTATACACCACACACACACACACACACACACACCTGAACCAGAACACGTCACCTTTCAGAAACCCCAGACTGTGATATATGATTGTCACTACTGGACATACATCAATGTGAAGTTAAACTCTGTCACAGCCAGCTCAAGCAGCACTCGTGATGCGTTTCCTTATCATTCAGGAACTTATCCGTAACCATTATGCAAGCACATGATGGCGGGCAACAGAGAGCACTCAGTCCAGAAATATGTAGTGAAATGTCATCATTTAATTTCTCCTTATTATTAGGATCACAAAAACACTTTTTTCCCCCTTTTGTGTGGCTATCAAAACAATTACATAAATGCATGATTGCATTATTTTTATTAATCAAAACACTGATTCACATTTTCAAGAAATTTGTTTACACAAGAGACCATTAATGTGGCTCAGTGACATCATTGTTTTCACATTTTTACCACAGTTAGTCTTGTAACCAGGATGCAGAGTAAAAGTTAAAACACGCTGTAGATTTAGAGAAAAAAACCCACTGGTTATAACTGTATTCATAATGAGTAGTAGATCCACAGTTATGCTCTAATATTGGTAGAACTCATCATATAAGGAAGATTGTTCATTACTGATTAAAAAAAATGCCCTTTTCAGTCACTGTGTTTCTGCTTTAAGGAAAAAACGGACCTTTACCACTATGCAGAAATCAACAGCCCTATCTCTACCACATTTAACCGTTTGCTTCATTTTTTCAAATGTTGTGCTGGCATTACATTTAACAAAGTAAGAGAAGGTTAAAAAAAATCTTACTGATTTTATAGAATTACTCATAACTAGAAATAAAATGTTCTCAGCCAACAGTCATAGTCAGAAGTGTGCTTAAGTTTGGACCCTGAGCTTAGCAGTCCTCCTTCAGTTTGGCCAGACGCATGAGGAACTGGTCCCTCCTCTCCTGCCTGGCTGACAGATGCTGCCGGTCACTGGGAATCAGCTCACACATCTCCTGAGGACGGCACAGAGGGAAAGCTATGTGAAGGATTTTAGGTGACGTGACACCTTAAAGTTGAGTTTCTTAGCCACTAGAAAATGTTGGGGATTTTTAGTCCATACAAAATTAATTCCACCATGTAAAACAAGAGCTATACACTGTTCAGTATGAGCACACTCTAGCGCACTTGATGCAGAGACATATCAGAGATACCACAGAAATCAGGGTCTGACTGGTTGAGGCAACATTGCTGCAGCACCAGAAACTCCTACCGGTTGGTGTGAAGCTATTTACGTTTGCAGCTTCTTGGGGGAAACTTCTTACTAGCACACAGCATTACCAAATGTGCAATCATTTTGCTGTGTGCATAAAGTCTCACAATGCATGACAGTTTGATCCCTTTGTTACACTTTTTATTAAAAAGCTTTCTGATTTCAAAGTGGTGTAAAGGAAGTTGTTGACACGTGACATATTGTTCTCTTGAATAAGATGTGATCATTTTTAAGCTTCCTGTACGATACTTTAACATTTCCCATCTGCCAACGCTGTTGGAGGATAACAATTAGAGCCTGGTAAAATCACACTTTTGCAGTTTGCACGTCTCTCTGCGGGTCAAGAACAGGTCAAAGTGTGAGCTAGCGGCTGTTTCCGCTGTGTCTGCCAATCACTCACTCTTTTACAGCTCTGTAAATGACATCCACCATATCCATGCAGGTGTACTGCATATAACTCTAATCACTGAGCTGATGATACTCGATGCAGACTCCCAAAACTTATCGGTACTTGAAAGCTCAAACAAGATCCAACTGCTGCTGTTGTCCTCTAAACTAGTTCACCTTAAACTATTTATTGCTCCAGCTTAGGGTGTCCTCACACGATGACCTTCTGTGGCTAACATTTTAACAGCCTGTGAGAGCATGTGACCCGCTAATGTCTACTTAGGAGAACGCTTTATGGCACAGAACTGCTGAATTTCACTCATGCAGAGCTAAAGACATAATAAATAACAAAAGAAATAATAAATTAAGCTAATATACATATATATAAACCCCATGATGGGACATCTCACAACTCATTTGTTGATTGGTAACTTATTTAGGTATAGAACTGTATTTGAGAGAAGCTGAGTCTTTTACTAGTAAAGATGGAATGAGGTCCACCACTCTGTGAGAGACTAGGTAGGAAAAATGTTCAATAACTTAAGAAAAATGTAACATGGCAAAGAAATTGGGTTTTATTAATATCAAATATCATAAAGAATTCTGAGAATCTGAACATAAACTGAAGTCAAGGAGACCGGATACTAAAATGGAGAACCTAGAGACCGGACCTGTCACTCCTTCAAAACATGGATTATAAATTTAAACATAAGACAAAGGAGGCTCAGAGGTTTTTGCAGCTGAAATTCCATCTCAAGTAAAATAGAAAAAAATATACTTTAAAAACTAATGCTTCCAGAAAATTTTGAAGATGAGGCTATAAAGCATAGATGGAAACAGGCCCCATCAATAACATTATTGCCAACATGTTGTCTTTGTAGTATTTTCAATTACATATCAGGCTTAAATGATGGTTATGGTTATTGCTACAGTTTACATTTATACATCATAAGATCCCATAAGTAAGTGTATTTATTGAGGCAAAAGTTTCACTGAAATTACATCACTTTAACCATCACACTCACATTAATGATGCTCTTGGCTCCTTCACCACAGAAGTCAGGCACAGGCCCAAAGGAAGACAGGACCCTCGTTATATTTTCACCATATCGGCTCATGTAAGTCTTCCAAACCTGTTGGGAGGGAACGGACAGCCGTTCAGTGATGGGGAAGGACAGGTTTGATCAGCACGGGTCTCCAAAAACTGCTATCACCTTTTAGATGTAGTTGTAGATGTAGATAATTGCTATAGTAACAGAGACAGAAACATGCTTCCCTAGATTACAGGTGAATGGGCACAGGTGCTGATGTGGTATTCACATGGCAGTTTGTTTTATATTTTCATTGAAATTATTTTCTTCTGCTAGTTTGGAACTTTGACACGAGCTTCATGTTTAGAGAAATGTACACGTTAGCTCCTCTGCAAGCGACCCAACAGTGTGTCTCTCTGTGTGCATTTGTAGAACTGCTATGAAATGACTATTACTGCATTTGTTGCCTCTCAAAGCATCAATACCACTAATATTTAGTAATGAATCTCCTCTTCCTCAATGTTAAATGCCTCATAAATAACAGCTAGGTCCTGCTTTGACACTTTCCTTGTTAGTTTAACTTTTAGTGCTGTTCATTGAAGCTGATCTCTCATTTATTAATCTTTAGTGACTCATTTGTAATGTAGCCAACACACATTTTGGCTAATCAATGATTTACTATTTAAGATTAAAATAAATGAGTTCAGGAAGCCAGCTATTACAGTGTATTTCTAAGGGTTGGGGTAGTATCCAGTATACTATATGTTTACGACACATATGCCAAAGGTAATTTCCAGACACTAGCCCCATGTTGAGCATTATTACATGTTGCTGTTTCAAGTGGACCTATTATACTCATTTGCAGCTCCTTGGACTCTACTAGAGCATGATTCACAGCTGCTATTACACTAAGCCTTGGTGTAGCCCCCGGTTCAGCCTATGTGAGAAACAAGCTATTTTGGCTCCTTTCACCCTTCCTTTAAGCCAACTATCCTCTGATTGGCTGCCCCTTGCAAACAGAAGGCTTGCACACCATTTGGTACAACTGCCTTTATTCTGTATTATAGCCTGAACTCTCTGAGGAAGCTTTCTTATAATTTCTTTAAGTAGTCCTCAGGAATAGTTCTCCGGGCTTCTTGAAGTACATTCAAAGCTCTTCTCCGGATATTTTTGCCTTTTGTTTTGTTCTCTGTCAGGATGATCCCACGCTGCTTCAATAATGTTGAGGTCCGGACTCTGGGGAGGCCAATCCATGACTGATGGTGTTCCACTGTGTGTCTTTCTATCCAGGTATGCTTTTACTGCATTGGCAGTGTGTTTGGGATCATTGTCATGTTGAAAATCAGTTACCACTCAGACACTTTCCAGCTGGTATTGGATGGTGGATGGTACTTTTAAGTTTTGACACCACTGGCTGAAATGCAGCCACAAACCATGACAGAGCCTCTACTGTGTTTTGATGCTGCAGACACTCACTGTTGTACCGCTTTCCTGACCTCCTGTGTACATACTGATGAAGATTTGAACTAAAAATGTCAAATTTGGATTTATCACGCCATCAGACCTGTTGCCACTGATTTTCAGTCCAGTTCTTGTGTAACGTGGCATACCTCAGCCTTTTCCCCCTTTCTTAAGAACGGCTTCTTGACAGCCACCCTTCCACTGAGACCATTTCTGATGATGCTTTGGTGAATAGTATGGCTCAGCTGCAAGGCCACATGCATTGATCAGGTTCTCTTTATCCCTATTTCCTAAAGTCATGACTTTTAGATACCGCTTATCTGCTGCAGACAGTTTTTCAGGCCTGCTGCTTCTTCTTTTGTCCTCCACTTAGCCAGTTTCCTCCAATTTTTCAAGGACACACTGCACACCATGATGAGATATGTCATATTTTCAGACAATAGCTCTTTTTGGGAATCACCTCATTGGTGCAAAATACTATTTTATGTGCATCAAACTGTTCTTTGGCAATGAGGAGTGGCTCAAGAATTTTGCACATTACTTTATTTCAGTATATCAGTACAGTGAAATCTAGTCATAGAAGTGTTAAAATGGGTGGAGCTAAAAGATGAAGTGTCTACTGCAGCTCTTTTCTAAAATATCAGCAACATGCGTAATATCTGATAATATTATGAGCTTCTTGGGTTACTGACAGCTGATTGCTTATGAAAATGCTGTGTACGGCACTTTGCTCCAAATGTCCTTTAGCATGCAACCAAATGTTTGCAGATGGATGTAGAGAAAAAGACATCTCACAGTTAATAATCAATCACAGGGGCAACACAGGTCACATAACAATGACAACGATTGGGCTAAAAGTATCATAAAATGAGCCAGCAGTATGGTTTGTTGACAATCCTGTGATAAGAAACATAATAAGTGAGGGGTAGATATTTAAAGCATTACAGAGAGATGCCAGCAAGTGTGATGCAAGGTGGGAAAAAACCCCAGCCTTTAAATTAAGGTGGATCGGAGGGGCACAATTTAAAATACTTTGTTCACACTGAAGTTTCGCAACACATTTTCAAAGTGTGGGACCTTATTCAAACAAGCCAAAAAAAAGATTGTGAAAGTTTTCATTTGCAGTACTTCAGGAAAGTTTTGTATCCAACACGTGACAATGGTGTAGCTAGAAAATGCTTACTGTTTACATAAAGCCTAGTGGGACACATTAATATGACACAACAGTGTGATAACTATCATCTACCTTCAACCAAACATCCTGTGTGGGAGGAAAATCTAAGTGTCGTTTCAGGCCCTTTGCCCTATTGAACTTTTTTCCTTATATATTTTGCATGTGATGCCTCACTATCACCATATTAAACATGGCTCTGGCACACAGGCAAGTCACAGAAAGTCACAGATTTCAAGCTAATACAGGTCAAAACTCTTGTGACCTTTGACTCATTTGATTACCCATTTCTTCTATCATTATGCAAAAGCTTTTGCATTTTAAAGCAGCAAATTGATGGTTGGATAAACATTCATAAAAATGTTTTGTTTTGTTTTTTAAAAAAAGAAGCATGTTGATGATCTGTTTAATCTGATCTCATGTGTCTCAGGTTATGTTGTTAGGCAAAGTTTCTGTAGCCTGTTGCCTTGAAAGGTAGCAAAGAAAAGAACAGACTGGATATGAATGTAACCACGGTGACTCCAATCTGATTACAGCAGCAGTTTGTGAAAAAAAAAGCAAGCTACACAACATCACTCAGTTTGCAAAAAGTGAAAAAATTATCTATATAAACTTTTCTTCTCTCCATAAGTCACTTCTCTGCTGTACATCTCTGTGCTCCTTGTCTTGCAACATTGTTTCTAGAACTGTTAGCTGTACTTTTGTTCATGCAACAATCTGTGCACAGTCAGCTGACTGTTGGACAAGCTGACCTTACTAGAGTGTGTTTAAAAAAGTTTTAGCATAATTTTAAAGTTCTTTTCTGTGAAACTGCAACAATATTTGAATACATCACCTCCACCTAGGAGCCGTTCTTCAAGACTACAGGCAGGGTTTTTTTAGTGGATGATTCCTTTAAAGGACAGTCTTCTGTGCCCACACATAGTTAACAAAAGCCAGGACATTTAGGTAGAGTAAAAAGACAGAGACAGGGAACCTGAGTGCTCCAGTATCTGATCGGACTGACTTAAGGACTTGAAGACACAACAGGGGTAAGGTCATAGCATTCTCTTGAGAATACGATGCTTCCTGAACAGAAAAAAAAGTCAGTAAAAAGTTTAGTACTGTAACTACAGGTAGAGTTGGCACCAGGTCTGAAGGCTGCGAGGTGGGTTCTGTGAGTTTTGGATGACTGGTGTGAGGGAGAGCATTCATCGTTACCCATCAAAAGACTGCTTTGTTCAGCCAAAGTGCACTGTGTGTGTGTGTGTGTGTGTGCGTGCGCAGCCAGGGTTACTCTCTGGGTTTCGCACTCCCCTTTGATATTCTCCATCTTGCTGAGGTTTCACTCTCTCTCTGACACACAAAGAGATGCCACAGTGTGGTACCGTACACGTATTCTGTGCAGAGACACGTATTTAACGCTATGCCGCAGTTCATTCTTTCACAACTTTATGTAACTGGTGAATTACTTTCATTACTCTTAGTCAGGCTTTCTGTGCTTATTTATGGCAGTCTTTGCCTGTGTTTTGGTTATTATTGGTAATTTTCCACGATGTACATAAGGTTGTAGATTCACACTGACTGGTGGAATTGTTGAATTGTCTGCTTTTTGGGACAGAGTTAAAAAGTGATCAAAATCGATGTATACATATGTGAGCAAGAATTACAAACGGGGAAATTTACCTTTAGGTGCATTGAGGTGCATTGTTTCCATGGGACCTATCAAGGCGTAACGCATTCCTAGTCCCTCTGACATCACCAGGTCGATGTCCTCCACAGAGATAAAACCATTCTGATGGAGTAAGTCAGAAAAAAAAACACTTAAGTTCATTTTACTGAATTGACTGATGATCTTAATTAGTATCCATTTGTATTCTGCATATATATGTTTTATCTGTAATGAAAGTTTAAAAGATTAACCCTGAGGCAGCCATTACTGAGCTCATGATGGTGATAGTGGAACATACAGTAACAGACTGCAGGACAGAGTTAGCTTAGGTCTGAGGATGTAAGAAGAACATACATATTTTTCCTAGTAATTGAACAAAGTCATGACTTTTTACTCCCTATTATTTATGGAAAAACCAAATTCCCTTTGATCCCAGCAGACTACTCCAACCATATAAAGGCTCCTTAATCAGCCAATTCAGTGTCCTCAGGATTATGCAGAGAGAAGAGGCTGACTGCGAATGGTTCAGGTAACTTTGGTTTACGGATACCTGTTGGCCAACCACAGAGGAAATAAAAGCCCAGATACAAAGAGCACGGTGAGCAAGAGGAGAGGCGACAGGGTCGTCTTTGTTTGGCTCCTGCCTCCAACAACGAGTCTGTTATCTGAGAAAACAGGGATGGTGGGTGGGGTCTTTTCTCCACTGTAATCACTGGGGGCAACGAGCTGCTTTCTCAGCCACTCTGCTTTCCAGGGCTGGCCTCGACTCAAGGACCATTTTCTCTCTGTGTGTGTGTGTGTGTGTGTGTGTGTGTGTGTGTGTGTGTGTGTGTGTGTGGGAAGGTTGAGGAAGTTTCCTGTTATGTAAGAAAGATCACAAAATCACACTCAGGCCAAAGGCTTTGATACTCAATACCAAACTTTTGGTCATATTTGATTTCTTGATCTTTAATGTAGGACAATTACAGTAAATAGGTATTTTTTTAAAACTGTTTTGAAAACACATAATGGACTACAGAGAACAGGTTGGGATCTTTACACTGGAAGGAAAATCATGGCTGGGTAACAAACCTGAATAAATAAAGGGGAAACACTTTTGCTCGCATTTTACAACTCTGCGTGCCACACAAACTGATCAGCACTTGGTCTGCTCATTACAAGGAGGCTGTATTTTTAGTGCTTGTGTGTCATTCTGTCTGTGAACACGATAGCTTGAAAAGTTTTGAATGAATTCCAAAAAAAACTTTGTAGGGGTGCAGAGTGGGGTCATGTTAAGAGTCCACTAAAATCTGGCTTACATCCATCAAAGGTCTTCAAGCCCAACTTAATGGTTTAGTGGTTTAAAATGGAGAAAAAGCCTTATAACGTAGAAACCATGATTCTCACAAATCTGATGTGTGCTGTCAACATATAGGAAGATATAAAGATTTATAAATCATGTCACATTTGACCTCTGGCCTCTCCTTCAAGGTCAATAGATTGGTCTGAAGGTCAAAGTGCTAATGCTATACAGAGCTATTTAAAACTGTGTTTCTGATAACATATAGACATATAGGGAATGATGTGTATTCTAAATATCATGTTACTTTGGACCTCTGACCTCTTCTTCAAGGTCAAATAAGGTCAAATGTTCATAAAATGTCTTTGACCTTTAAAACTGCTTAAAATTTTGCTACCTTTGTTTGTATAGGTAACATTTAGGAAATGATGCTGGTGTATGGGGTTCTAAATGTCACATTATAGTTTGCATCCAAATATCATGCCACCTTTGACCTCTGACCTCACTTTTACATCTGTCTTTCTTTCAAGTTGACCCCAAAACATGTTTTATATTTAAAGAAAGTGTTGTTAAGAGAAAGAGAATGAGCTGCCCAGTTAGAAATATACTGCAGTATAATATTATATAATAAGCTCAAGTTACTCATTTCCAGTTATTTATATATCAGTACCTATTATCCATGACCTGCTCCTATGTAATGTTTGTGTAATCAAAGTAAACATCTGTCATGCTGCTCTGATTTTTACTGCACTACAAACTACACTACATACGTTTATAGGCACAAATAAAACAAAATGAATATATACAAAATACAACACTGTTCCCTTAAAACTAAATACTCCCAGAGAGTGAGCTGCTTCGTCGGAGGTTTGCACTATGGGAGTGCTTCCCGTTATTTTTGCACCAACAATGGGGGAAATAACACACTTCAAGAGAAGGGCATTTATTAATGCACAGCTCTCTTAAAGTTCCACCACAGCATTTCAAGCAGCTTGAGGTCTGGACTCTGACTGCAGCACCTTGATTCTTTTCTTTTTCATACCGATGAAGCTTTAGCTGTCGGACAGATGGCCTCACATTTGACTCTACAATTCTTTAGTATACAGAGAGGTTCATGGTCGACTCAGTGACTGAATCATCACCACCGAACCACCGTGCTCGTCAGCTGGTATGACGGGTTTGTGCTGATGGGCTGTGTTTGGTTTTCACTTTGGTCTCGTCTGTCCAAAGGATGTTGTTCCTGAAGTCTTGTGGTTTGTTCAGACGCAAGTTTGCAAACCTGAGGTGCGCTGCCATGTTCTTTTTAGAGAGAAGAGGCTTTTTGCTTGTAACCCTTCTAAACAAGCCATACTTGTTCACTCTTTCTACTTTCATTAACCTTCATGAACAATTAACATGCTAACTGCCTGTAGAGTCCCCTGTGGTTATTGCAGTTTATCTGAGCATTGCACGTCCACTCCTGGGAATACTGGCAACAATCTTGAATGTTTTCCATTTGTAAATCATTTTTCTCACTGCAAAATTGAGAGCTGTGACAGAAGTAGTAGTTTTTTCTCCTGATTGTTAACAGTATTTTTGGTCATACCTGTGAATTTCTGAGTCAGTCTTTCAATATAGACTAGTTATATGTGAGGCAAAACACTGTTTCTATTCCTTCTCTCTGTATTTCAGTGCATTAGACATTAAAATTTGCTTTAATTGTCCCTATTCTTTGCTGTAATTGTCATTAATATCATGAAATCATTTTGGATGTGTGAAAGCATCACATTTCATTACTATGTTCCCGTGAACAGGCTGCTTTGTGACAAACTCTGGGTGCTCCTTCACCTTAACGGCAATGTGGCATTTTTGTCAGCTAGTGCCTAAGGGCGCCCTTGGGGGGACAATTTCCCCAACAGGAGTCTCACACAGTGCTGATGCACACACAATAAAGATATCATGCAGATATAACTCTGAGCTTCCATAGTTCTGTGTAAAATTATGAATTTCACATGGTTTACACACAAGAGAAGAGTAGCTTTCGCTGCATTTCGTGGAAGTCCGGATGTCGGTTTTCATTCTGAGAACTGAAGTGTTATTCTCAGCAACAGGGAGTGTTGCTGTCTTAGGCTCAGAAACGCCTGAACTATCAAGGGTTTTCACCTGACTGCAGGCCCTCTTGGATTATCGCCGAACCACAAAGCTACTCTTAAAGCACTCTGGAGCTTCTTGAAGTATAAAACTGTGACAAACAACAAGCTCTGTTGCAAGGGAGAGCTGCAACAGAGTAACTAATCCACAAAACCTCAAAAATGAAAAATAAGTATATATTTTTTTTAAGTGGTTCAGCTGCCATTTAAGGTATTTGGCTATTTAGTGATAAAATACACGTGCATTTACAATAGCACCATAAATTGCTGGCATAATTATTGCCAAATCAGTGTACCAGCACAAAGTTCAAAAAATAGAATCTAAAACTCTGCTGGGGGCTCTGTGAATTTAGCCATAGCTGTGATTTCAACATATTGATCATTCTATACATCTCTTAAATAAGGCAAATTCACCAAGCAGTCAACTTGCCTTTTGTCTACTTGTACAGATGTCACACAGATGTCAGCTCTTCTGGGTAATGCAATAATCTCTAAAGGCTTTTGTGTCATTTATTTCTTGGAAGATGCAAATTACACTGATACTGTAAGCAGCCTTAGAGAATGCACTTGCCACAGAGATGCAACAACTACTCAGTGGGTCTGTTGTTTTTGTTTGTTTGCGTTCCTCTGGTCAAATACTCCAAATCATTGTGCTGCTTCCATATTTTTATTTCACTACGGAAGTAACAATTTGAATTTGAAAAGTAGAAAAAGCTTTAAGCAGGTTGTGCACCCCTCATCATCAGCAATTCAGTGTTGCGCAGGCTACTGTGGTCCTTCAATTCAAATAACTGGGGAAATACTACCTGGCAACAGAAAAAACAATACAGAGCAGACTCAAAAAAAACAAGCACAGACTTTTCATCTAGATTACCAGTAAATTGTGCAATCAACAGGTTTCTTTTGAGTGCACGCGATGGACCAACCCAACTAGTTTACTAAAGAAGACATTTCTCCGAATGCATTTGTCCCTCATTAACGTCATTTCTTCGAATGTATTTATCCTTTATTAAGAATAAGAAGAATAAGAATAACTTTATTGATCCCAGACGGAAATTCATACATCTGGCATAGCCCATCTGCTACTTGAAAAGCCTGCTGGCTGTGGGTTCAAATGATTTTCTGTATCGCTCTGGTTTACAACAGAGAGAGAGGAGTCTTCCAGTACTGATATTTTTTGTTCCATAAAGATGTTATAAAGTGGGTGATCACAGTTGTTGAGAATGGCCTCTGTGGTGGTAACTGGTTACCAAGTGGTGGTAAGACAGTAGCTCTGTAAGCTTCTTTGCCATTGGCGTTCAGCAGATCGAGGGGTTTATTTTCTCTGGTAGGACAGTCAACAAATTGTGTGCCTCCAGTCAGGTGGGAGGAGAGAGAGAAACATGACTGAAGTGACTGAAATGGCGAAGAGTGCCTCTGAATGTTTAGTCTGTATCCTTGCAACATGGAGAACTTCACATGGAGCTTCGGCTGTTGCCTCGGGTGGAATGCCCACAAGTACTGTTATATGACTGAATTCTCTGGGTACATAATATGGTTGCATGCCAACTGCCAACAAATATATCAGGACAATATCTGTTACATTATTTAATGGAGGTGTTTCTGATACACTATATTGCTAAAAGTAGTCACTCACCCATCCAAATCAGTGAATTCAGGTGTTCCGATCACTTCCATGGCCACAGGTATATAAAACCAAGCACCTAGACATGCAGACTGCTTCTGCAAACATTTGTGAAAGAATGAACAACAGCAACTCAGCCATGAAGTGGTAGGCCATGTAAAATGAGTGTGGGGTCAGTGGATGCTGAGGTGCATAGTGCACAGAGGTCACCAACTTCCTGCAGAGTCAATCACTACAGACCTCCAAACTTCATGTGGCCTTCAGATTAGCTCAAGAACAGTGCATAGAGAGCTTCATGGAATGGGTTTCCATGGCTGAGCAGCTGCATCCAAGCCTTACATCACCAAGCACAATGCAAAGTGTTGGATGCAGTGGTCTAAAGCATGCCGCCACTGGACTCTAGAGCAGTGGAGATGTGTTCTCTCGAGTGATGAATCACACTTCTCTGTCTGGAAATCTGATGGATGAGTCTGGGTTTGGCAGTTGCCAGGAGAACGGTACTTGTCTGACAGCATTGTGCCAAGTGTAAAGTTTGGTGGAGGGGGGAATATGGTGTGGGGCTGTTTTGGAACACTTAATGCTTCAGCACACCAAGACATTTTGAACAATTTTATGCACAATTTCATGGGGATGGCCCCTTCTGTTCCAACAAGGCTGAGCAGCAGTGCACAAAGCAGGTCCATAAAGACATGGATGAGTGAGTTTGGTGTGGAAGAACTTGACTGGCCTGCACAGAGTCCTGACCTCAACCTGATAGAACACCTTTGGGATGAATTAGAGCAGAGACTGTGAGCCAGGCTTTCTCATCCAACATCAGTGTCTCACCTCACAAATGTGCTTCTGGAAGAATGGTCAAAAATTCCCATAAACACTCCAAAACCTTGTGGAAAGACTTCCCAGAAGAGTTGAAGCTGTTATAGCTGCAAAGGGTGGGCCGACATCCTATTAAACCCTCAGGATTAAGAATGGGATGCCACTCAAATTCATATGTGCATGAAGGCAGACAAGCGAATACTTTTGGCAGTAGAGTGTATCAGTGGTTCTGTATTTGAAGCCAATATCAAATTATTTATAAAAATCCAGTTCACGTAACACTGTACACCTCTCAAGTTAACGTTCCATCAGCCACAATTGTCATCATCCTCATCGTTCTTATTATCATTCAAGCTTTTACTTCAGTGAGTGATCATGTAATGGTGCCTGTCATCAGAGGCTAAAGCTCATTTACTCTCATTGTGCTCTTTTTTGGAGGGAGACTGTGGAGATAATAGCAGAGGTGAGCTGACAAGGGCTTCCTCTTTTCCGCCTCTATTACAAAACCATCAGCAGCCACATGAAACTTGACTGAGACTGAGGTGCTCTTGTCCAAAGGAAAAACACATACACTCTTGTCATTACATGACCCAGAACTGAACTCCAGTAATTCTGTGATAAAACAATGTTGTGTTTTGTTGGAAAATTCAGAATTAGTACCATGTATTTATGACCATTTTCATGCATTTGAAGGTTGTGAATATTCATTACTAATCTTGCTTGAAGTTGGTGACAAAATTTTGCAGGATAACACCTGTTTTGCCAAATTAAAAGTTCCCTTTGTTCTTATTCTTAGTATCCAACAACCAGCATAATCCAAATCCCAGCCAGTTGCTTTGTAATCTTTGTAATTTGATATAAATCAGGGGTGAATAGACATCCACAAGGAAAAACATTGGTAGAGGACACAAATGGGATGCATGTTATAAGCAAAACTGATTCTTCAGAAACAAATCCAACCCACATGCCCAGGAAACACCCAAACACTAACCTGGACAAGCCTCCATGACTCTGCAATAATGGCAGCTTGAACTCTGTTTAGGGCAAAGCCATCAATCTCTTTTTTCAGAAGGACAGGTGCTTGGCCAACCTGAGTCAAGAGAAATCAGTCAAGTCAAGCTGAGCACAGCAAAAAGCTCAGTAAAGGAAATATTGAGTTATGAAAAATGAAGCTGTTATTTTATTTAAATTCCTGCCAAGTTCATTCATTAAGATGTGTTTAATACTTTAAGGAAGTCACGGGTTTTCTTGTTAAGAAATTCAGCATGTTGAGACTTGCTTGGAATACAGTATGTAATCCTTTACAGTGGACTGACACATTGTCTAATGCTGAAATGGCTGGAACAACATCAAACTCAAGTGAAAAGGAATTTCAGAGCTAGGGTTATTATCAGCACATATAGTATCACACCAGTACTGGTCCAGTTTTGATAGCTTTTCACCAAGTTTTACAATTTTCGATCACATTCTCAGCCTGTAAGGTTTCGCTTCCTTATGCTCTTAATCTAATAGTGTAATGCTGATTTCATTCTTAATCTGTCCAACACGTTCAAACATGACAGAGCCCAAGAATACATAATCTTTTACGTATGATTTGTACCTTGGTCATTAGAGCATGGGTGGTGTCCATAACGGTTGCTGCCGTATCTGGGTGAGGTACCAGCTCCACCAGTTTGACGTGGTAGGGTGGGTTTACCTGGGTAGAATAAAACAAACATATATTATGAAGTGTTTACTTCACCAATAGGCAGGAACTGTGCTTACGTTACATTTCCTCAGATAAGCAAAACTAATAGCTGGAGTCTGTCACGGTCAGAGTGATATAACCGTGCAATGAGGAAGCACTACTGTGCATTGTTATTCTGTGTTACCATACTACAGACAGAGAGACAGAGAGACAGACAGACAGACCTGGCTCCTCAAACTTACAGTTAAAAGTTACCCCTAAACAATCAGTTTTCATGTTTATAAATCTAAAGAGACAAAAAGAACACTGTTCAGACTGCCCCGTGATCACAACAGGCTTTTTATACACTAAAAGGAATTATCTACATCAAATGAATGCCAAGATTCCCAAGGGGCAGTTCCTCCATTCATAGTGATAATGTTCCTCCACTGATTATTATTTTTTTTTAAAGCAGGAGGTGCACTGATATCCTCAAAACATTACTAGAACAGCATATGACATGTTGAACGATAGCTTAAAAATGAAAGCTTTTTGTAAATGATCGTTTCTCTTCTGTAACTGAACCACTTTGGCAAACCCCTCCCCCTTTTCTGTCATGACCCTGACTGCTGTGAAGGTAATGTATTTATCAGGCAGCCAACACACACTTGACCCTGCAAAGTTCATATAATTCACTGCTGTCAGCTCACTTTTTAAATATTTTAAATCTAAATTTGTAAAAATGACCTTGGATATAAATTTGGTGTCCATCATTCGTAAATGCTGATTGCTGAAAAATCTCGCTTGATGCAAAACCTCCACCTGGGATTAAGTTTATTCAGCTTCTCGGTTTCATCAAACATGCAGAGCTACCTACTGTGGCGTCCCCTTGTGAATAAGGGAGCAGCCAAAAAAGCTCTCTCTAGTCATCTTTAAGCTGGACTTTCCCAATCTGGTATTCCAACCAACCCAGATCTCTCTGTATAGCTCGGTTGAAATGTAACTTCTTCCACTGTGCATTCACAGCATTCCACACATGCCGGATGTCCACATCTGCCGGATGGTATACATTCGATCAGGTGTTGTTCCTTCCCTTCTCCATAAATCATTCTTCTCCTAGTTACTCTTGGTTTCATCCCTTCAAAGAATCTTCTTCTAGAATTAGTCTGGCTTCATTAGAAGTTCTCTGACAAAGTCTGACCTGGCCTTCTTGTTCTTGATTGTCTTAATGATTAATCTAAACTTTAACCACATCTTATTTGCTTCATTTCACTGAGTTTGTTTCCAGACACATAATTATTAAAATAGCATCACTATCCAGAGACTTGCAGACAGCTGGCTTACCCAGTTTGCAGGTTATCACACTGTAGTCCGTTTACAGTTCCTGCTCAAGGTAGCAGTGTACAAGTACTAACCGGATGAGAGACGAGGCAGCGACTCCTATTCTGTACTTTAGAGAAGACTTTGCTTGGCACCAGGCAGGACGTGGAGCTGCTCAGGATGACGTCTTTTCCCACAATAAGCTCTATGTCATGGAAGACGCTCTGCTTGACCTCAAGCTGCTCAAATACACATTCCTGGGGGAAAAAAAACACAAATGCACAGAAAGTGTGCAAATGTACAACAACCAAGTATTATTTTGTCTAATGCTGTAAGTAAGTGTTATCTTAAGCCAAAATCTTGTGGCAGACAGCAGGGCTTATTCCTGAACACACTTTTCAAACATTCCTTTGGATATGGAAACAGCTCTTTCAAATATATGTGAATGTTACAGCTTTTACCTCCTGGCAGAGCAGCAGTGAAACACCCCACTGAAAATGAAAATTGTAGTCATAGCAACAATTATTTATTACAACTATTATTTTCTATAATTTCGGTGAACTGCTGCTTTAACTTTGTACTTTCTGTTGTCAACTGTTCTTTGGCAATAGACCACAGAAAAGTCAAAACCATCATAACAACAATTAAGAAACATTTTATATTTGTTTCTTAGTCTCAAAATTCAGTCTACCGCTGCCTATAGTTTGGGGAATGTACTCAGGGAAATGCATTAAAAGCCATAATAATATGGCTTTCAAATTACCTGCCTATAGCTCAATGTCACCTGAAGGTGATAAAAAAGGTGCGGCTGCCAAAACCGGTGTTTATTTTCCACTAAAATATTACTCATCCTGTTTGCAACTCTGCAAAAACAAGCAGCATACCTCATGTGCATGCATAACAAAAAGCTCTGCTCTTCAACATGCAATTAGAGGATCGGTGTTCAAACACAACAACAAACACTACAACAAGTTCTGATGAGAATGTTTATCTAAACCTACGTCACATTCTTTCAGGTTCTTTTTATTTTTAGTCTGGTTTTAAAAATTCAATAAGACATCTGGAATTACTTAACATTTTAAGATATTTTGACATATGTCATCTTCTGCAAAAAACAATAATATCTATTGGCTGGCTATTTACAAACATCAGTCTAGAAAGACACATGTACCTTATGTACATGCTACTCTCTAATCGTAAGTAGTGTACTGTTTCTCTATATTATATAATACACACCCATAAGCACGCGCGCACACGCATGCACACACACACACGCACGCACACACACCTCAAACAAATTAAAGGAACACTTTGAAAACAAATCAGATCTCAATGGTAAAAAAAAAACAACAACAAAGAATCAAAGTGAAAAAATAATGCAGCATGCTAGCCCATTTTGCCAAAATTTCTTTGCAGCAACTTGAAATGGTCCTCGGTAGTTTGTATGGCCCCAATGTGAAGTCTGTTGTTGGTCAGAGACATTCACACCAGTGGCTGCTGGAGGTCATTTTGTAGCTCTGGCAGTGCTCATCCTGTTCCTCCTTGCACAAAGGAGCAGATACCAGTCCTGCTGATGGGTTAAGGACCTTCTATGGCCCTGTCCAGCTTTCTTAGAGTAATTTCTTGTCTCCTGGAGTCTCCTCCATGCTCTTGAGACTGTGCTGGGAGACACAGCAAATCATCTGACAATGGCATCTATTGATGTGTCATCCTGGAGGAGTTGGACCACCTGTGCAACCTCTGTAGGGTCCAGGTATCACCTCATGCTATCAGTAGTGACACTGACCCTAGCCAAATGCAAAACTAGTGAAAAAACAGTCAGAAAACACGAAGGAGAAAAATGTCAGAGGCCTCCACCTATAATATCATTCCTGATTTGGGGGTTGTCTCATTGTTGCCCCTCTAGTGCACCTGTTTAACACCAGAGCAACTGAAAATGATTAACAGCCCCCTCTGCTGCTTAACTGACCAGATCAATATACTGTACCAGAAGTTTGATTGAAAGTCTGATTAAAAAGTGTTCCTTTAATTTTTTGAGCAGGACAAAAACATTGCAGATATAATCCCTTGTGCTCCTAAACAAACAAACAAAAATTAAATCTAAAAGTAATATTAAAAAAATAGGAGCATGAATAAATAACTTAGTAATTTTAAATGCTATTTTTTCATAGTTTTTGAATGTGGAGGACAAACTGAGTAATCCCACAATCTGAGGAAACTGCTCTGAAGTCTGGTGATACACTGGTGTATAACTTGGCAGATAGCAGCAAGTTGTACAGGCTTTTGTTTTTGGTGGTGGTGGTAGCATGCTTTGGGTTTTACAAAGACACCTAACCACACTGGCATCGCAGATCAGTCATGAATGAAGATCATGTTCTGGGTGGTTTAATTACCCACAGCAGACCCTTCTGCTCTTGGGCCATGCAGTGCCAACAAGTACTTGATCTGGGAATTTAGCCTTAAGTTTGCTTAAATAGTACAGCTGACCATGACAGGCTCACTGGGATACTGAGGATTCTCAGGACCCTAATGTCATTTGCATACTCCATCTGAGCTCCACTGATGCAAACAGGAGTGTGTCTTTTTTTTTTTGAAGAAAAAAAAAATCATCCGTCACATGGACACCTCATAACCTCTAAACACCCTAGTCTGTTTAAATACTGCCAGCAGGTGGTCTAGGTTGCTTGGTAATTGGTAGAGATTAATGGTTAAACCCTATTTATTGTAGCTCTGTTGTTTGTGTATTGCTGCTAAAGTAATATGAGATCAGAAATTCAACAAAGTGAGTGCTATTATAAGATGTACAGTACTTGATCACTTATGTGTTTGTCAAAAATTTTTATGTGTTTGTCAAAGTTCTGTCCTCTATACAGAACTTTGCCTTCCTCTGGTTTAGACCCAAGAACTGCTAAACTAGTCCATGCCCTTTTAGGCTCCATGTTCAGTTTCTGGGGGAATGTGTGCTATAAAGGAGGGGAAAGTTTGGATATGATTGAGAGATCATGTTCTCTTAATGTCTACAAATGTTTCTGGACTGTTAACTTACAACATTTGTCTTTTGGATAATCAGTGAAACTCCCATAAGTTAATTGAGTAATTGGTATTTCCTGGTGTGGGAGGGGTTATTGTCCATATACTATACAGATGCATCTCCTCTAAAAAGTCATTTTGTGTCAGACAGTGGTGGCTGAGCTGCCAGGGGTCTAGCTGAAATGGGGTATAGGCTGATGCAGAGTTGTTTTCTTAGTTGTTATATTTATTTTTGCTTGCTCATCTTTAGGTGGCTCCATAGCCTACTGGTTTACACATTTGCCTAACAAGCAAAATATCCCCAATTTGATCCTGAGAGCAGACACAAATCCCTTTGGTGTTGTGTCAGGAAATGTATCTGGTGAAAAAAAAATAAAAAAATTCTGCCAAATCAAACATGCAGAGCTGCCTACTGTGGAGACCCCGTGTGAATAAGGGAACAGCAAAAAAGTAGCTCTCTCTCTCCAGTCATCTATAAGTCGACTTCTCCCAATTTGCTTTTAATGTCTCTCCACTTTTCCTTCTTTCTCATTGCTCAACTTTTCTTCAGTTTTGGCCAAATAAGCCACAGTAATCCATTACTGTGAAGGAAAAGGGACATAAAAAGAAATTTGGACGGTTGAACTGCTTAAACAGCCTTCACTGCTCAGACAAGCCTCGCATTAACAATCAGACAAGACTGTTATTATTAGATAAGTTATTGATCTGTAGCCATGCAACTAATAAAATCTCCTGTACTTTATCTTCTCCCAGTAGAGTGAAACTTGCAGATGGTCAGATGGTGTCATGCCATCAGGAAATACTCTCAGGGAAATCTCTGCACAATTGTTGACTGTTGGAGGGAACTCAGTGAAAAGTATTGATTTTATGTGACCCTACCTGCCTCCGTGCACTCTGATCACATCTACTGTGAAGAAGAGCTCCATTGTCTGCTTTAGCAGTTTCTGGCTGGTGGGCATTTTCTTGGCATAAAAGCTTCATTACTTTATTTTAACTGATTGTTACTGAGTTAAGATAAGCACACTATCCAGCGTTGAATGTGTGTTTTGACAAAGACAAGTGGATTTTTGTTGTTGTAAAAATCTCAATGAATGGCATTTCATTAGCAGGGCGGCACTCCTTATAACAAACTGTCTGACTCTTTTGTCAAAGGAAAACTCCCACTTTACATTACACAACAGCAGTCATCTTAAAGCACTTTACATTGTGAGGTAGAGGTCTTACATTTTAAGAACTCAAATAACTTCCTTCAAGCACACAGACAACAGTGGGAAGAAAAAAAAGCCTCCAGGCTCAGGGAGGACAGCCGTCTGACTCGACTCGAGCAGAAGCTTCGACAACTCCTGAAAAATAACAGTGTTTCCAAAAAGTTCTGAAATATTCAGTTTTTAGGAAACACTTTAGTCTGGCCAAAAGGTGGAATTCTATAAAGTCAGCGTTACAATGAGAAAAGTGCATTTTAATGATTCAAGGTAAACAGCTGAGTCATACAACAAATAGCCTGTATTAAATTGGTAGTAAATAACTGAAAAATCTGGAGCTGTTTTTAAATGAGTAATCAATATTACTCAGTTCATGCTTCTTAATCATTAAAGCGATTATGTTTTTATGATTTTGCCTTTGTTGATATACAGGTGAGCAGGGGGATAACATGAAGCGAAGGACCAGCGAGCTGGGACTCAAAACCAAGGACTCTGCTGCTAAAAGCATGCTAGCTCATGTGTTGGTACTGACCCACGGTAAGTATAGAGATAAACCACTGTGAAATCTCAGGGATAGTAACAGTTACCAATAATAAAATAATATAACTGCTAAAAGCCAAAGAGGAAACATAAGTACACATATTTGACATTTTCATTTTATTAATATTCATCACGTCTAGGATTAAAAATATGTATCAATTTTACCTCTTTTTTGACCGACATGTCCTAGACAGACTGCCATTAGAATCAGTTTACACATTGCTGGACTGACAGCGGCTGCCCAGAGCCCTCGACCTCATAAAATAGCATGCATCCTTCAGCTTTTCCTCCTCCTCCCTGTGCTGCAGACCTCTATGAAGAGGCTCAGTGTTCTTCATGATGAGAGAGGGCCCGTCAGTCTCACTTTCAAAATCTTCTTGAATACCTCAAACCTATTCTAACTATAACTAACAGTAACAATATGTTTTATTGCCCAGTTATGTACTGACCACTGACAAACTGTACTATTAATCTAAATCTAAATCCACCCTTAAATATTAAGATTTTATTTAAATAGTACCTTCTTATAATATGATTCCTGCAAAGCAACTGAAGGGTAGTTACAGAAAAATCACTCTATATCACTATGTAAATATCAAAACTCAATGTGAGACAGGGATATTAACATATTTTCAAAATGTGATGTGTGAGAATGTCATGGACCGGGTCACACAAAATGAAACTGTGCTGCACCTCCTTGAGGGTAATGTGTGTAATGACAAAGCCAGAACTCTTTACTGCTCTGAGACTGCTGTGGCCGTTCAGTTAACGCTGCTTTTTTTAAACCGGTGGTTCTCAATTCCAGGCCTTGTGGCCCAGTGTCCTGCAGCTTTTAGATGTGTCCCTGATCCAACACACCTGAATCAAATGGCTTAATTACCTCCTCAGTATGCAGTTAAGTTCTCCAGAGTCCTGCTAATGACTTCTATATTTGACTCAGCTGTGTTGAAACAGAGACACATCTAAAACCTGCAGGACACTGGGCCACGAGGCCTGGATTTGAGAACCACTGGTTTAAACCATGTAAACCAATAAATGAAGAAAACTACAGTTTTAATATTGAGTCTCTGAAAAGAGCCACTCCACAGTGGTGAGAAGCACCATGTCCCCAAGTTCAATAAAATCTGATGAAATCCGCAATACAAATGTCCGGTCACGTGTGTGATGGAGGCAGTGCCTAATACAGATAAATAAAATCCGCAGAGAGAAATGTTATTTCCTTTGGTTTTACTATGTAGGACAAAGAGATATAACAGCATGTGTTTGTGCTGTCGGTGGTCTGTGTTACCTGGACAAAGAAAGCCCCCTCCAGTGCCTGGGACAGGTCATCATAACCACTGAGAAGGCCAAGCTGCTCCACAGCAGTCAGCTCCCCTCGCAGCATGTGGGCTTCCTCCAGCTCCACCAGCTGTTTCCTGAGGGACAGAAAATGCAGTTAGCTCGCATGCACACACACACACACACACACACACACACACACACACACACACACACCTCAAACAAATTAAAGGAACACTTTGAAAACAAATCAGATCTCAATGGTAAAAAAAAACACAAAAAACCAAAGAATCAAAGTGAAAAAATGATGCAGCATGCTAGTCCATTTTGCCAAAATTTCTTTGCAGCAACTTGAAATGGTCCTCGGTAGTTTGTATGGCCCCCATGTGCTTGTATGCATGCCTGACACTGTTGGTGCATGCTCCTAATGAGACGACTGATAGTGTCCTGGGGGATCTCCTCTCAGATCCGGACCAGGACATCACTGAGCTCCTGGACAGTCTGAGGTGCAACCTGGCAGCATTGGATGGACTGAAAACATAATGTCTCAATCTTCCAATAATGAAGTGATTCTGCAGGATGCTGTGCTGCAACAGAGAAGCTGATTTTTTACCTTTTGGGTGTAAAATGTCACTTTGTTATCCTGTTAGACAACTGTGTGAAATTCTCTAATAATTAATGTAAGAATTTTAGTCAAGAATATAGCCAAAAACAACCCTGCCAATTTTGAAGAAAGCTTATACGAAAAGGACTAATGACTGAATAATCATTTTGTTCAAATTTGGTAATGTTGCCACTGTTTGTTTTAAAGAACAATATCACTTCAAATATCACTCTGACTCTGGTGTTAAAGGAAACGTAACTTCCTGCATTTCAGGATTCTCTCTTTTATCCACATCAACCAAGTTTGTTTATTTTGATGTAACCTTTTGCAGCTGTTACTAACTACATTTTGGGGATTTTTTTTCACTGAAAACATTTCAAAACATAGCCTATGATACAGCTTGAGTTAAACCACCAGTAAGACACTTGCATCTTGCACTGTGCTTTGTTTGACCCACTGTGTGAAAGTATGTATTGTATTGGACAACTGTTTCAAAGAGACAAATATTTTATTATAAATATTTTATTATTTCACTGGTATTTCATGTAGAAATGAACATTAAAGTAAATTAAATGGAGTAAATTACATACCAAAGCACTGGCTGACTCACTTGTGTGAGGATATGCCCATGGTTAATATTCCTCTTAACTACTGTAAATGGTTTTGATGCACTCTCTTTGTTTAGGTCACCATACCCAAGTAGGTGGTTTAAGTACAGTTATAGAAAGTGGAGTTTAATTACATTTCGTTGATTGATTTTGGGTTCATTTTGACTTCAATTTTAGTAATAATTTTGTGACTAAACAGCACCTTTATGCACTTACTCCAGCCTATTAAACTGCTTCTTCAACATCTTTTTATGATCCGTCCCGTATATAGGAAAGGTGACACAACATGTGGCGGCTACTGTATTAGTTACACGATACTGTATCATGAGTCAGGAACATACTTTCTTTTGAAAAAAATTAATTAATTCAGTGTGAGTGCCAATTTATCAGAAAAGTGCACGTGACAAGAGAGCAGTCCAGCTTGTTCAGCAAGAAATCATACAAACAAAGGGCCACTGAAATTTAATTCACCGACACCCTCTACTGTTCATACAAACAAATACATCTCCAAGAGGCTGAACGATCGGCTGTGGCAGCGATCTGCAGGGAGAGTTTTAATCAAATACTGGAACAGACATTAGGTGTTGTTTTTTTTTAATATCGATAACTAAAAGTGCTAAAGAGCTGTGAGTTTTTCCTGACAGTACTTTCTACAGCAGTTTCTTCAAAACCTCTGTGTCATTCCACAGTGATGTTTAACCAGTAATAACTGGGACATGAGTCTGTTTTTCAACCTGAACGTGTTTTTGTCCCTGCATGCTCATAGTAGGAGCAAGCTGCTGATCATGCAGTAGTTATTAATGTCCTCTTTGTAAGCACTGGAAGCAAAGAACAGGTTATATTTTTAGACAGTCACATGTGCTGGTGGTAATTTTTTCTTTAGGTTTTGCAGCCATACTGACCTCACCAGAGACTAGTTTAGCTTCTATGATGTATATTTATTTATTTTTGATTACAAAAACATCACATCACACCGCCGGACATGACAGTTTCTGCACAGCTAACTACATTATTTTTCCTTTTATAGTCAACAGGAGCTTGTATTTCATAGTAAAAAAAACCCAACACACACACACACACACACATATATATATATATATATATATATATATATATATATATATATATATATATATATATATATATATAAATAAATCAGGACTCACTTGATCTCTGTGATGGCTTTGGCAGACTGTCCTGGTTGGTTGTCATATATCTTCACCCTATAGCCTCCACTGGCAAACAGCATAGCCCAGGAGCGGCCTATCAGACCACTAAGAAAGAGAAGGAACATAAAACCCAATAAGCAATCTTAAAACCGAAAAAAGGAAACCACAGCTTGAATCTTGTTGATCGCTGTCCTGTAAAATTACAGTTCAGCAGTAAAGTGCTGACACTGTGCCCATTTGCCTGCTGATTCCAGCTTCATTGTCCTGTCTTCCGGTCATGCTTTAACATCTGAGCCCACAGTTTTGGCCCCCACTTTATCAAAGCTCAAACACAAGAGCATAAAACTGAAAATCACTATCAGTATTTTATCATCTATTTGCCAACTCATCTGTATATTACTGCAACGTTAATACACAAAGGAGACCCCCCTAAAACGCATGATAATATAAGTGAGGGCCTGTAAGGTTCAGTATTTGCTTTGCAGGTTTAAGAGAGGTCAGTTCAGAGGACAGCCACGGTTGAAAAGTCTGACTGAAAAGATACAAGACAAGGAGAGTGCCTTAGTGACGTGCAAGAAAGCCAAGCATTCATTCAGAATAGTCCTGTTTATGAGCATACACTGCAATCACTAAACTAAACTTGTACCCACAAATTGCACCTTTCAACCAGTGTTTAATTCAGCACCGCACCTTTCATTTCAGGTTTCATGAACACAGCTCAGAGCTAGCATAGCCGCAACAGCATTTTTATGTTGCTCACCTGCCGATCACAGTGATGATCTTCATGTCAGAAGAGCTCATTTTTTGATGTTGTGATTCCAGCCCAGAATTAAGTTACAGCATTTCTATCGAGGCTCTCACTCCTCAGTCACCAGTCACGCTGACAGCGCTTGTACGGTGACCTGGAAGGACCAAAGAAGGCAAACGAGCGAACTGTTTTCCTTCACACGAACAATAAAAATACTTAAATTATTAATTTCTACTTTTTCGAAATAATAATCACTATGTATAAAAAAAACTATAATGTAATACTGAGTGTATGAAGAAAAGTATAGCTTACAGCGTACACTTTTTAACCTAGAAACGAAAGAAATCATCTTCGACCAATTATGTTGAGGTCCGACGATGATTGACGTGTGAAAAACCAATCAGAAGTTTGAAAAGAAAACTTAACTGCCGTGCCGCGCCAAATTGTGGGATTAAATCCTAAAACAACAAACCCTTAACTGTTACCTGGCATTTCTAACGTTTTTATTTTCAGACATTTGGTACAGTAACACCATACAATAATTTAATTTAATTGTCATTTGACATTTTTGTTTGTTTTTACACGTTAAATAGACCTAATTATTGTTATTGATCTTATTGCTTCACACAGAGTCTCGGATTGCTATGACCTCTTCAAAAGGAAGACCCATAACTGGCACTGTTCAGGTGAGGATTACTAAACAAGGAAATGCGCATCTGAGGTCCGATCTCTTTTTATTATATTATTAATTTAATCATAATAATTAGAATTAGTATTTACTGTATTACATTTCTTATTTTTATTGTTTTCACATGTAACAGGACGCATAAGAGTATGATGGCAGGTACTGCATCATGCAGCAAACGTGACAGCTTGAAGAACTATTCTCACCCCTCCACAGTTTACAATCTAGTTCTGAAAGACAAATAAAGATCAAGACAACATAATAAAGATAATATAGTATAACTGTGTTTGATTCTAGTTTCACACCACAAAACATTTTGCTATCATCTTAAAATTCAGCTTCAGGTTTAATTTTTAACAATACCCGCACAAAATGTTAATTACAATTTACAATTATTATTATTATTATTATTTTACAAATCGGACTGTTTCGTCCCTCTGACGTTAGTGAATGCGTCACTATTCCGCGACGACTCACGTGTTGACAACAAAGCCGCGGGGACAAGAGCCACTTATCAGGTATGCTAAGTCTGGGTCGGCGTATGATCAGGGCCGGCAGGTTCCGCTCGTGGACCTCTTCCTGCTGACCCTCATTTCAACCCACGGGTCCGTTTCTGTGTGGAGTGTGCATGTTCTCCCCGTGTCTGCGTGGGTTATCTCCGGGTACACCGGCTTCCTGCCACAGTCCAAAGACAGTTGGTGGGACTGGGTTAATTGGAGATTCTAAATTTGCCCATGGATGTGAATGTTGGTCTGTCTCTCTTTTGGCCCTGCGACAGGCTAGTGACCTGTCCAGGTTGTACCTGCCTTTCGCCCTATGACAGCTGGGATAGGCTCCAGCCGAAGAAAATGGATAGTTGGGTCCGTTTCTGTTACTTAAGCTTTTCATTCGTCCGTGGAGTCGCGTCGGTCTTTAAGCGGGTCCCTGCTCTAACCAAAGTCCAGTTGGGTAACAGTGCCTCAGCTCCAACATGCCGTTATAAACATGCCGTCAGATCAGCCACGAAGGAGGCAGGAGGATAAAAACCCCTGCTCTGGTTGTTGGGCCTGTTAGTTGCTGTTCAGCTTCACTCTTTCAGTGTCTGCAGGACATTTTCATCTATCACCTGCTCAGATCAGGTGCTGTCATGCCACTCAGCATCAAAGTCGAATAGGCAAAGGGAGGAGGGGTCCTTATAATTTGAAGGAAACCCTGTGATGACACTAACCCTGACTCTCTTCTCCAGTCTTTGCAATCAGGGGACAGAAGTCCTACTGTTAATCCTAATGATTACTTAATGTCATCATCTGACAGAAAACACACGTGATTAAAGTGGCTCCTTTATGCACATTGCCAGCTTCATATTTTTTATTAGACTGTGCTGGAGTAGTTTTGCATAATTCATAGTTGAAAATATTGATCATACACGTGTCGTCTGTGTAGCCTATCATCTACTGTCTTTAACCAGGTGTTTTAATTTCCCCCCTCCTCCTCTCCTCGTCCTCTGCTCCATCAGCCATGAGTGACAGCGATGATGATGTTCCTACTCTGTCAGCTCACACTCTGGCCGCCCTGCAGGAGTTTTACAGTGAGACCCAGGTAGCTGTGGATCACAGCACAGCACCGACAGACCAGTTTGCTGTGGGAGCCATGGAGGAGGACTGGGTGAGTTTCAAGGCAAATTTATGGATTTCTGGAGACCAACCTTTTTTTTTTCTTTTTTTTCTGGCTTTTAGCCTTTATTGACAGGAGAGCGGAGAACATAAGAAAACGGGAAGAGTGTTTGGGAATGGCATGCAGGAAATAACCCAGAGTGGACTCAAACCCGGCCCCTGCAACAGCTCTTTGGCACAAAGGTCGCCCACTCAACCAAATGAGCTATACCAGCACCCTGCCCTTAATAGCAGATTTTAATGTCTTATTACAATTTCTTTTGGTGGACATCTCAACCAATACACAAGATTATACAGACTGAAAAGTGCCTGAAGTACACATAAATGTGTAAATGCAGAAATAAAGTAAAGAAATTAGGTTTAAAAAGTGAAGTGTGGGTGTTTTTTTTTGTTGTTTTTTTTTAACATGCTGACACATTAATATTACGCAAACCAATAATTATTACAAGGACAACCAATCATGAATGAAATTTGCACTAATGGTTTCTGTTCATGAGTCAAACAGCTTTTTATTTACAGTGTAATTCAGCGCAGTGTCGGTAAATTACAGTAATGTGAAGGGCTGAGAGATGTAGCTCATGAAAAGGTAATGTTGGTAACAGATGAAGCAAGTTCACACTGTCACTCTGTGTGTGTGTGTGTGTGTCCCCACTAGCGGATGAGCCAGTTCTGGTACAGCGACGAGACAGCAACACGGTTAGCTGAGGAAGCAGTGCGAGAAGCTGGAGAGGGAGGAAGGTAAAGCCTCACGCCCGCATGAGCACGCTGCTCCGATGCCATTTTCTGTTAGCTCAGCGGCTACAAGATAAATGTGAGGAGCTGTGATGATCTTAACTCGTAGAGGAAGCTGAAAATGGTACAGAAAATTGTATTTATTAGGGATGCTCAGTTAATCATCAATACAACAATTTCTCATGACAACCTAGAAATGTTTAAAAAAAATCAGTGAAAAAATCAGCTGATCCAAGGATCTTTCCATCGTCTTAGTTTGAGCTGAACTAACCTGCCAACAGCCCGTCTGCGAGTGTTCTGATAAAGAAAGGTGTGCACTGCGTTTATAATGCAACAAAAACAAGCACAGTAACTCTAATATATGTTGTCTTGTTTCATAATCATCAGAAGCTTGAAATAAACATATTTCATTAAATGCACGTTCCTGTCAGTCCTCGTTATAGAACTTGTTGAAAAGCATTGTTGCTTACACCTTGCTGGTACTGGGTCAGACCTTCTTTTGGCCTCAGAAGTACATAAAAACTTCATGGCACAGATTCAACAAAGTGCTGCAAACATTTCTCAGAGCTTTTGGTCCATATTGAGTTGACGGCGTTGCACAGTTGCTGCAGATTTGTCGGCTGCACATCCATGATGCCAATCTCCTGTTCCGCCACATCCCAAAGAAGCTTGAATTGGATTGATTGGATTGAGATCTGGTGGCCGTGGAGGCCGTTTGAATCCAGTGAAGTTCGTCTGCTCGTGTATTGAGATGAACTTTGTGATGTGGCTCATTATTATTCTGGAAGCAGCCATTAGAAGGTGGGTACACTGTGGGATGGACACTGTCAGCAGGTAGGCTGTGGTGTTTAAAACAATACTCAGTCGGTACAAGAGTCCCCAAGAAAATATCCCCCCACACCATTACAACACCAGCAGCCTGAAGTATTGATGGGATGGATCCAAGCTTTCATCCTGTTGACACTAAATTCTGCTGAATATTGCTGCCAGAAATTGAGACCTAACAGACCAGGCAACACTTTTCCAGTCTTCTGTTGTCCCATCTTGGTGAGCCCGTGGAGTTTGTATCCCACAGTTTCCTGTTCTTAGCTGACAGCAGTGTCACCTGGTGTGGTCTTCTGCTGCTGTAGCCCACCTGCGTCAAGGTTTGACATGTTGTGAAGGACTCGCAAAGCAGTCACACAAACAGGAGGAAAATACACTGGAGTTCTGTGTGAATGTAGGATCAATGATTCATTTTGCAAATTAGCCAGTTTGTGCTAAAAACATGCAGAAATTTAGGCTCTGCTTTGTGTTCTGTGCCTGCTTTCCTCTCAGGATAGCATGTGTGAGCGCGCCCAGTGTGTACCAGAAGCTGAAGCAGGGCTCGGTGGTCGGTTCAGAGCGGGTGTCTGCCGTAGTGTTGGAGTACGACCGCCGCTTCGCCACCTACAGAGAGGACTTCATATTCTACGACTACAACGAGCCGCTGTCTCTTCCAGCCAGCGCGGCTCCTCACAGCTTCGACATCGTCCTCGCGGATCCGCCCTACCTGTCCGAAGAGTGTCTGAGCAAAGTGTCCCAAACCATCAAGTACCTGAGCAAAGGCAAAGTGCTGCTGTGCACAGGTGAGACGCGAACAAGCAGGTAGCCTGTGCCTCTGGTGACATCATTTAATTTCCTCCCACAGAGAAGCATCTGATCACCATTTAACAGGACAGTTTAGAAACATATTTGCCCTGTTAGCCCTTCGATGTCACAATGCACGAGAGGCACAAGCGGCTAAAGAAAGTCTAGATTAGATATGAAATTAACAATAAACTGTTGATTTTTTTTTTTTGAGCAACTTCCATTTCTTAACCTCTTCTTCTTTTTTTTTTTTGTGACGTTTCTCTTCTGCAGGAGCCATCATGGAGAATCTGGCCAAAGAGCTCCTGGGTGTAAAAATGTGCGACTTTTTGCCAAAGCACAACAGAGAAGCTTCGTCCAACGAGTTCCGCTGTTTGTCAACTACCCATCTCGCCTTCTGACCTGCTGAGGAGCCGAGTGTCCATCACATCGGCTGCCTTGTTACCCTGCAGTCAGATACACAAGATCAGTGTACTCATGAGTATGAAAGAAATAATCCACGATGTCTCGCTGTCATCCTGATGTCTTGGCTTTGGTTTGATGACTATACAATTTGTGTTACGGACTCGTTGTGTGAAGTTTTAAAGATATGGGCTTTTTTCAGACCAAAGACTGCAACAAAAAGATGCTGTGAGGCATTAAGGCTCGTGTATGAGCCGGTGTTTTTCATGCTTCACTCATGAGACTAGAAGTCAGTTTAACTGCGGTTTTCAACATCTGTCCCTTGCAGGTCCCTGATTTAGCTATTAAGTAATAAATATTACAGTTTTGTCCTTCTCAGTATTTTGATACTGATTTGCAGCAAAGCAAGGCTTTGACAGAGGCAGAGTACTGAATAGAGCAGGAAGAATTTTATTTTTTTCTCAGAACCTTTTATCATCACACTGGCTGAGAAACCACAGCTGTTAAACAATGTGAAATACACAAGTGTTACTTTCTTGTGCAGTTACCCAAATAAGTGAACTAGCTGATATTTCAATGACAGGCTGTTATTACAGTATCTGAATAACATATAAGGTACAGGCTTGCTGTTCTGATCGACTGAAAAAGTTGCAGCTGTTTTCACCAGTAGGTGGCAGCATTGATCAGCTCATTAATAAGCGAGGCTTTCTACTGTTGAGCACAGTGTGCTTGGTTTCATTTGAAAGGTCTGGCTCATCTAAATTACACCTGCCTGCCATTTTTGTGGCACTTTGTGAGCCCATCACAGCAAAAGTACCTGCATAAATTGATATGAGTTACTAAAAAAGATACACACTCTGTACTTTGACCTTCAGTTTTCATGGCGTCACATTTGTCAAAGTTTCATTTAATCTGTTGGAAATCTGTGTGTGTCTCTCCAGTCCAACACATGCAGTCGGAGCAGTTTCACTCTGCCCTGTTTGACTTTGCGTTCTGCATCCTTGTACATCTGAAGTGAAGTGGACCAAAGAAAACATCTTATTAAAGACGAAACAAGAAAGTAAAAGGTTCTTGTTAAAGAACAGTTCCAGGAGCTTCCATTTCAGACATAATCCCATAAAATGTTTCAAATGTCCCAGCGGGAGTGAATCAGGTGCAGAAAATCGTATCTGCAGTACTGCAGTCCCGCTTCCTTCATGCTTCCTTTCTTGCAGTGAAGAGCTGCCTGGCTTTAGGCTCTCTCCTCTGCAGGCTCTGGTTGCTCTTCTGGGGCTTCCGCCCCTTCTCCAGCAGCGGCACACAGGTGCATCCCACAGCTATGGAGACGTAGATCTCCGTGTAAGAGTGGCGGCCACCGACGCAGGAGCCTGTTCTCCTCAGGATGACGGAGGGAGCGTAGACCAGGGTGCTGCGGTACTGGGTGCTCTCCTCGCCGTACGATCCGATCAGGCAGCCCTTGCACAGGCAGTAGGCCTCTGGGATGTAGCGAGGATATCTCTTTGGGTCATACGAGATCCTGAAAAAAAAAAAGTTCAGTACAGAGACAGAGATAGTTTGGTACATGAATTATATACCGATGGTTAAATTTAAGTATTCTTGAGGATTTTAAGCAAGATACTTCTACTAATCCATTTTCTTAAGCACTTATCTGATTGGATATTGGACCGGGACAAGTTGCCGATCTGTTGCAGCTTCTGCCAGTGTCTCAGGTTTTTAACTAGTTGTTAGTGCTGTGGCTTATTTTCAGCATCAATAGGAAAGAACAGATTGTGCCAATTTCAGTGCTTTACAAATACTTCGGCTCCTCAAACAGGAGCAACAATCAGCAGCCATGGACTCCATGCCATTTAAAAATGCCAGCAAGTTTTAAGTTGATTTAAAACAGAGTAGAATTTCCTGAAAAGAACAGCTGTTAATCACGGGGACACATCGACACTGCTTCGGGCTTGTGTTGAGGCCTGTGATTCAGGGAATATTTCAATGGCAGAGGGACAAATTGATTCAACAATCTCAGCAGATTCTGGAAGCAAACATCACGCTGCCTCTAAGAAGTTAAGATAATGGCTTCTCTAACAGGATAACAACCCAGCTCAAAATTCACAGTGGACTAGGAGCTAAAGCTTTTGCCAGCGTTTGTCCCAGAACAGAGCGTGAAGGTGGGCCAAGAATCTCCCAGAACTAGAAGCCTCTTGCAGGGAAAAAATCCCCCGAACAAGAACTGAAAGACTAAACTGCTACACAAAGTGTTTTATACAGAAAAGCTGATTTTTTTTTTCCAGGGAGGGGTAATTCTGCATGGGTTTCCTCCTACAGTCCAAAGACATGCAGTTACTGGGGTTAGGTTAATTGTCCATAGGTGTGAATGTGAGTGTGAATGGTTGTCTGTCTCTCTGTGTTAGCCCTGCGACAGGCTGGCGACCTGTACAGGGTGTACCCTGCCTCTCACCCTATGTCAGCTGGGATAGGCTCCAGCACCCCTGCGACCCTGAACAGGATAAGTGGAAAAGGATGGATAGGTTTTCTTTGACTTTATTTATCTATTTCACAGCTGCCATGGGGCAAGAGGCAGCTACACTCTGGACTGTCTATCACATTTATGCTCACAGTCACCCCTCACCAATTAACCTGACCTCTCTTTGCGGGAGGAAGCCAGAGCACCCAGAGAGTCCATGTATACACAGGCAGAACATGCAAGCCCCACACAGAACAAATGAACCAAGGACCTTCTTCCTGTGAGATGCACCACCGTACCTCACTGTGACTTTATGACTTTTTGGCTCAACTGTTGACAATAACAGAAATACTGAGGTCACTGTATTCCAGGCCACGCTCAAGTGAACACATTAAATTATACCTCTTAAGAACAAATTTGGAAAAAAGGGAGAACATAAAATCGCCCATTTAAAACACACCATTATTTTTCTTTAATAATTTTTTTTAAAGTTGCTGCAGCACAAAATCTGAAATTTCCATTCAAAAGACAGAAAAGTAAAGAGAAAGGGGGAGTTACTTCCTCCTGCACAGCTGAGTTAAACACAGGAAAAGAAGTATATACCTGATATATTTAAGAGAACATTTGTACACACAAATATGAGACAAACAGCAAAATTTCCGCTTTTCTATTTGTGGACACTGTTCAGTTGAGCTGTGATGTTTCTGTCACTTATGGAAGATGAACAGTATTTCATTCATTTATTTGGAGGCAAGGCAATCAAAATGTTTCCAGCAGCTATGTTGTAGTTACTCTGAAAGCGCAACCCATTAAAATATGTACAACAGCAGGTAGCTGAATTATACTTTTTTTTTTAATGGTAACACTAATTATTTGTGTAGTCACAGCTGAGAAAGTTGTGGTTATGGCTGTTCTGTGATTTTAAATATAATATGTGAGCATGCGCATTTTTCTGTCCTCCAGTGTCTTGACTTAATGGAAGCAGTTAAAATGAAAATTAATCAACGCAAAAAACTTAAAGATTTTATTCGAATGTCTTGGCTATTGTGGGGGGGGGGGTCTTTTATGATACCAAATATCAAGCAGAAATCTTTACTTGCATCAGATTAGATCAGATCCTGCTCTCACCTGTAGGCCCAGGGGGAGACGCTGAGCAGGTTGACCGGGAGGCGGGTCTTGCGGTCGGTCGGGATCCGTGCGGTTGTGGGGCAGGTAAGGTTAAGTTTGTCCTGCGGCTCCAGCTGCAAAGCGTGATGGAAAGCGCTCATCACTCCCACCGAGAGCCGTCCGAACATCTGCTCCAAAACCTCCTCCGGCAGGTCCAGGCAGGACCGCGTCCTGACGGTCTTCTTTCTCACCCGGCTCGCTGCTGTCGGCCGACACACCGACGGCAGCAGCGCCGCCAGGTGCAGCAGCAGCAGCAGGACGTGGATCCTCTGTGGCATCTCTGCGCTCTGCTCGGGATGTTGTCGCGCCCAAAAGCGCATCCACCGAAAAACAAACTGTTACAACTTTCCCCTTCCTTTGCGATCTTAAATAATGCTTCTGAGAACAAAAGTGACGTTTGTTAGTGCAAACCGATTTTATTGTTAACAGGTTACTTTCCTCTATTACAATCCAGTTAACAGTTGGAAGCGCCGTAAATCAGCAAACACTCCACAGTCCTGGCGCTGAAGCCGAGGAACAGGCGCGCCACCAGGAAAGTTGCGGAAACATTTTGACGCTGACTGCACCTCCAAGCCGTCGCCAGGAGTAACAACTGCCAAACTATTTGAAAATTTCTAACAATTTGTAAGTGTCACACCTGCTGCTTTCTGTCCGAGACAAGAAAATGACACAAAGGACTCTCGTTCTCATTTCTCCTGCGACGCGTCCGTAAAATCCGATTGGGCGCAGAGTGTCTGATGCACCGGCCAAAGCAGGGATAAGTTAAACTGAAGCGCTGGCTGGAAAAGTCCCGCCTGGCCCCCAATAAAAAGAGCCCAGCGTTCATTAGAGCACACCCTGATCCGAGTGGGAAGTCCAGCCTGTTGGCTGTGTGCGATCCTGGCTTAGCACCAGCATCTCCGCTCCTTAAGACAAACTGGAATCTACAATACCGCCAACACTGGCTCTACTTTCACATAAGATACCCCCCCCCTTTAGCTTTAACTGACAGAGACAATCAGCAGTTTTTACTTCACTCAATCTGTTACGAGGAAATGTCGCATTCATGCTCAGATTCATCTTCCTTTTTGATAAAATTGTTTCTCTTTTAATGATATAATAAACAGCACAAACAGGAACGAAGAAAAATAAACATTTATGGAATAATTACAAAACATAAAACAAAAACTGGAATGAATGAATCAAATTTTAGTCTTCCTGCGCTCACACATGGGCATGATGCCTTCAAAAGCATCAGGACAGGACAATGTTCTCCACTTTTTGGTAATGAACACCAAAACATCTTGCTCTAACATGCTTAAAAAGAAGTCTGCACAGTTTAGCAAATATTAATGTAAGCATACAACGTTTTTTAAAGCACTTAAAGATCATAGTGACCATTTTATTTTAAACCCAGTGCGTTGGGAGTCCAGAGCCAAAACAAAGCTGCCTGAACTGTCTCGCTGTAACATAACCAGCATTCATTTTCTATATGGACATTTATAAATATTGACATTTAACAAGTGACTGAGATGTCAGACAAAACTGTTCAGTGTGAGAGGTAAAAACTTTGAAGAGCCTCTGAACCACTGGATTAACTAAGAAACGTAAATGTGGAGTCTCACAGTTTTCCAAACGTGTACACGAGTCTGTAGTGGATTATTGAGTTTTGGAATGTTCATGCAACAATTAAAATAAATCTTTAAATGCAATTCAAGTGGAAGACATTTCTTTTTTCTCTTTTGGACATCAGGAACACGTGTCAGCCATAGACTCCTTTTTTTGTACTTGGTCTATCTGAAATGGGCTCTTGACTCAAATGGAACAGAGAGATAATGTTGTGCTAAGGCAGCTACTCTGGCAGCAGGTCGTCTCCCAGCTCTTCATCTGCAAAGTCGTCATCCTCCACGCGCTTCTTGGCTCCAGTCTTTGGTCTCTCCACCTGAGGCCCCAGTGGGTCCACGTAGGATGCATCTACACACAGGAGGAACAGCTTGTCATTAAATGTCTTGGCCGCTGCATGTTTTTGGCAGCATGTGGCGCTGATGAGAAGTCAGATAACTTTCCACTTTGAAGTTTGCACAGATTCAGGTTTTAAAACCATCTGGCTTGTACATATATAATAACTGCTCTCTTTTTAAACAAACTGCAGTGATTTGAATTCAGTTTTTAAACATTTTGCTTTGCAAGAAAAGTACACAGAAGTTAAAGCATCGTGAAGGACACAGAGATGTTTCATTCTTTGCAAGATTAGGAAAACAAAGTGAATAAAGTCATCGTCCTCTTCCTTTATAATTTATGTTATTAGGAAAGATGAAGAGATGGATCAGAAAGAAAACACAATCTAGCAGATCCACAGTGCATTTTGTCCAATTTGTTTTTCTAAGTTAAACATTATCTTTTATCAACATCAAACAGATTAACAGAGAGCTGGCGCCGGAGCTGCTTAAGATGCTCCCAGCCTTCCTCGAGTGAGCTGTTAATCTACAACTATAAGCTGCTGTTGCATGTGCACTGCAACCCTGAACTCTTCTAGACATGACTAGATGGAGGGGCATGGAGAGCCCAAATGTCCAGTGAAAGTGAACTGGACATTATCTGGTCTAAGTGAATGGTACAAACTCTGTGATGTACTGATTTGTGTTGAAACATTGAAGGTAATAGTGAGGCAAATTCACAGCTATCAAACAGGAGTTGTATGCAAATAAACTTGGCACAGAAAGACACAATATTCTCCTTACCAATGTGCCAATGTGGCACATTTAAGGGGAAATAAACAGGCTTTCCAATGGTATAAAATTTATTACCAAGAAGCACTGTTACAAGAAATAATCAACCAAACACACATTTCCTTATTTTTTGTGCTAAGCTGTGTGGACGAAAGTACTGAACCACCTACAGGACCTGCTCGGCCATGGAAACCTATGACATGAAGCTACCAGCGCACAGTTTTTGTGCTGATGAGGAGGCTTTGACCTCTGCAGGTACTGAGTCAGCAGAACATTGGCAACTTTTGCACTATGAGCCTCAGCAGCTCAGTGACCCGAATAGCTGAGGTTCTTAAACTGAACTGTTGTAATAGTAGCGTCCTATTACTACAGCACCACGCTCAAATTCAGTGATCTCTTTAGAATGACCCATTCTTTAACAAACGTTTGTAAGGGCAGACTGTGTGGCTGTGTGCTTGACTTATTCACCTGTGGCAATGGGACTGAAAACACCTGAATTCAAAGATTAAGAATACTTTTGTTCATGTAGTGCATCTGTAGAGGACTATCTGCTGTGTGCTGCAGCTACTGAGGAAGGAAAACTTCTGACAGTATCTTTATGATCATCTAAACCTCAGAGTGTGTTTGGGAAACACGATGACACACCATTTGTTTCAGAATTTAAGCCATCCTTGTAGTAGATAGTCCCAGCATTAAATGAAGTGAAACTGCACTAAGACATCCATAAACCATTTATGTGATTATTTATATATTTCTAAGACAGACATGTTGCACAACACATTAGGCAGGCATTATGTAATTGGCTGCAGAAGCGAATGGAGAAAAATATGATTTCCTCACCCAGTTCTTTTGGACTGCTGGCCTCATAAGGCTCATTTGAACCAGGAAGTGACCTCATTTTGGCACTCAGACGCTCTCCTTTAGTGCTGCTGCTGCTGCGACCGCTGTCTGTACATACAAACAAAAAATCATGCAGGAACACACACACATATCCTGGATCATGACATTTTTAAGAGCATTAGTCACACTCAAAATCCTCTTCTGACACAGCTAAAAGGTGTTTACCTGTTCCTCAAACCCTGAACACATTCACAGTTCTTAAGTTTTAAACCACGGGACTGCCTCTGACTGTCGCCTGCATGCGACTGACTGCAGTTTTCTTGCACACTTCCAGTTACAAATGACTTTTTCATGACCCCAGTTGATCACTGACATCTCTTTGGCTGAATGTGTGCAGAAAAAAATAAACCATTAAATATCACTACCTGCTGTACAGTAATGCATGTTTAGGATGCTTTTGTGAAAGGGGAGATTTGGTGAAACAAGCCTACTGTTCAGCCACTAAAAATGTAAAATGTAACACTCACTGTATCCCACTACACAGACCCAGCCCAGATACATTTGACAGGATGTAATGAATATGCTGGATAACGTGTGCGTGTGTGTTCCAGGCTTATATGATGGGCTGACAGGGCAGGTCAGTGATATGAATTACAGACATGACTGCAGACAGCAGCAGGCAACATCTGGCTGCCAGGTAGCCTTGGAAACCTTAGGGGATCAGCGTCAGAAAGCTGAAAAACAGGAAGGAGGCCCGATATTCCACCTTCCCCTCACGGTCCCAAAAATCTCACAAACTGCGGGTGAACTGAAGCCTTGGCTGGAAAAATCAACTTTTTTTCCCTCCCTTTTCTTGGAACAACCTTGCATGAATTTCTCTTTTAGTTTATACAACCCAGAGACACAAGTAAGAGGGATAACACAACAAGCTGAAAGCTAAAGTTAGAACCGACGTTTTCAGAATTAAAGTCGTTACAGGTGAGTTTTATACACCTCCAGAGCACAAATAACTCTTTAGGAGATGCAGATCAATATAGATGAGCCAACTTTCTGGCTTTTAGTACTATATTTCCTTAATAAAGTTTTTTTAAAAACAAAGTTACAGGAGCATGAACCCAACATGTGTGCAACCCTATCCTACACTAGTTCATCTCTTTGAAAAGGCAGATAAAAGTGATTTAAAACAAAAAAAAAAAACAAGACGAAAAAGGAGATCAACCTATTTTGACACACTTGTGTCTTGTTCTGCCATGGAGTTTCACTGGAATTATATTACAGAATGACACAGCTGTGGATACGTGAGAAAACAAACCCCCAGATTCACACGTCAGTCACGAGAGAGCTGCAAACGAACTCGACCGCACAATATGCAGACTTCACAGAAAAGATGGAAAAATCTCAAGTGCATGAGAGGTTCTCTCAAATATCAGAGACATTTGGGCCGTTTCCCCCCTTCCTCCTCCTCCATTCAGTGCAAATATCGAGCATTGAGGCTGCACGGCAAAAGACTTCGGGCCCAGTTCCACAGTCAGATTTCTTAACTTGGGAAAACTCACTTCTGCTGTGTCTGATATGCAGCACTTCACACAGATGGTTTTAAGCATTTAAAATGATTTGCGCTCATTTCTCGCACTATTTTGAAGTCTGACTCTTCAACATCAGACTTAAGCATTTCTAATGACACTAGTGCTATTTCATTAAAAAAAAAACTACGATGCTATTGCTCCATAGAAGAAAATCACCTGCATGTGCAGACACCTTGGACTGACAGAGCTTTGTTGGCGGTCAGCTAAACTGACATTGCAATCCTAAAAATGCAGTTGTCGTTCCATGGATACATCTAAGAAGAAAGCTAAAAAATTACTGTAACTCATTTGAATTTTGCTGTTGTGGTCCGTTGGCCGGTCGGGGACTGCAGTTGAGGCCAAACGGCAGATTTAACAATTTCCAAAACAACTGATCAAACAAACGAGCCCCAGTTTACATAACAATCTCCTTGTCTGACTACAAACGTCCTAAATGCCAGAATCTTACGTACCTCTCCCCGAGTCCAACAATGGACTCAACTGTTTAGATTCAGACTGCGACACTGGGAAGCAAAGAGGAAGCAGAGTGAGAATACAGATGAAGACAGAAGAGCCCGAGAAGAAGACAATTTAAAAAAAAAAAAGAAGGAAAGATTACAGAGTTGGACGTAAAGTCTTAGAGCACAGAGTGAAGCAAAAAAGGTCTGCTACGTGCAGTGAAAGATGATGGCAATAAATGTGTCTGCGGTTTTCAACCTCCCTTCTCACCTGCTTTGATCTCATCTGGAGTGCCATGAGAAAATAAGAGAAGGATCTGTGTTTCAGTTCAGCAATTGAAATGCTCTAACCAATATTTAAGGAATTGAAAGAGTGAACATGCAAGATTGAGTTGAACGATCTCCAGCAAGCGTTTGTGCTCATTTTAACAGATGGAGTTACAGCCTCTGGCACTACTAAGCTATGGGACAATGAAAGTTCTAATCTAATTTATTACGACACAGAGGATTAATGGAAGCCCTGGCAGACTAGAGCAGCAAGCACATTAACAGGTGTCCGTTACACAAACTTACATATACATACAACCAGACTAGACAGGATCCTGCTGGAGACGTTGCTGCACAGCAAAGAAAAGCTGGGCCTTGTTACACTTTTTGGAAACTCGTGTTTGTCTGGATTACATTTGAAATTTGCCAATGGTCCAGCTTTCCAGTGCCAGAGCCAGAGTGTCTGTATTTGTTGTGGATCTGTGGTGAAGGAGTGCTAAAACTTTGGAAGTTCAGCCTCTTCGGTGTCTGTTTTGCCCTTATGCTCAGAGTGCTCAGACCTCTTTATCCTGTGGGATCCTGTAGGATGAGGAGCTCTGAGCACATCAGGACTCAGTGCAGTGTTAGAAAATATATACCCATAATGCTGGACTTCTTAGGAGGGGTGAGGACAGGTGTGGAGATGCCTGCTGCAGCATGTATGAACAACAGATAGAAAGAGAAATAAAGAAGCGGTGACCCAAAAAAACAAAAAAGAATGGATCTGATGAGGAAAATGATGATGACCATCATTATAGACCAGGTAGTGTTTAACCAAAACATAAACATCTCGTGTTAAAATCCTGTTTCAGCTAAAGCTGCCATGAAAGAATTTAGCCCTAAATAGAAATGAATACAGCGTACACCTGCATGAGCATTCAGGTACACACACACACACACACACACACATATATATATATATATATATATATATATATATATATATATATATGAAACACCGCTCCACCAGGTGTGATGTACAGGGAGCTGGATACACAACAGGCTACTATGCACTTCCAACATTAATAAAGCTCGCACGTGTTTATGCACAGTATGTTCATTTAACTTGGAATTACATCCAACCCACACATGGAGATGGTTTTTTAAATGTGATTCTCATCAGATTTTTATAGATGTGCCTCATTCTGGGTACTCAGTGTGCTTTTTTCGCCACTTGCAATACAACACAAAACAAGTGTGAGTTCAAGTCCATAATGATGTAAGATCTCAGCAGATCTCAGAGAGAGCAATGATAGACAACATGAAGAGCGCAATCTGTGGACTGATGCCACAGACAGATGTGTGTGTGTGTCTCTGCTGGCTGGATTTTGTGCAGCTAAAGCTGGAAGGAGCAGTTGCTGGAAATCCACGTCACCAGCACAGTTAGGCATTGTTGTCTGCATTGTTTACACAGCAACGCAGATAGGTTGATAATGTGTGGACACACAAATCTGATGTGATTTGCAATTAACAGTGGAGACAGTCTGTAGACTTAATTTGAGAAATAAATCTTATTTGCAGTTTGAGCAAAGTGACAGCTGACTCACCAGCGCTCCCTGCACTGCTCTCTCTGCCTTCTCTTCGACTTCTCGCGCTGCCCTCCCGTCCCGATTTGATCCTCTGCATGGGGGAAGGGGGGGGGGTTAAAGGAGAGGAGAGGAGGATTAAGAAATGTATGAAAGAAACTGCAGACTGGGACATAAATAACACTAAATGTGTTTGACTTCAAAAGATATTTGCAGTTTTTCCAATCAGATTAGAGCTCTCTAAATAAAACCATGCCTCATAAATGAAGCAAGTTTCTTTGGCATGAAAACAATCTGGGAAAAAACAAAACAAAAAAAAAGCTAAGCCACAACATTCAAAGGAATTTAACATTAATGAGTAAAAAATAAAAATAACATTACATACGATAACATGTAAACAAGTTCTATTTTTACAACTTGCGTGGAACAAAGTAAATTGGGGGTTTTGAAGATGACAACAAAATGAAGAAAAGGAATAAAAACAAGGATATATGAGACACCATGAAAAAACAATCCCATGAAGGTTCAGGCAGAACTAGCACCTTGATTTCATATATTAGATTCAGGTTATTGCTATCTTCCCATTCATCATGTCATATACTATGTGTTTGTTTTATCAGTGGGATCAGCTGTTTTCCACTGTCACTCAGTTTGAAGAATTTGGGGGATTACTGAGTCAACCCTCTATCACTCTGTGCAGGACTGTCTCTGCTCCAACAGCAGCTGGTTGTTATTTGACGAACTCATCGGCCTAATCTGTTCCTGGCTTTGATAAATCACTCCACACGACCGAGGCACACAGCTCTGTTACTTTGGCTTTCTTCAAAACTTGACTGACCCCAGATCACCTTTAGTTTATGGATCACAAGTGTGTTGTTTGGAAGCCACCAAATAATCATCATATAAGAAGAAATGCACTGCAGAAGTCATTCAAAATATGCAGAATTGTTGGGCTGGGTGTTGATTATTTTCTTATTCAGCTTTTATTCATAATATACAATATAAGAGAATATTCATGTGATCCTGGCAGGACTACATTAGTAAAACTTGTAAAAATATTTTGTTGCTTCAGAGAGAAAGGCACAAAACTGCAGTGATCCTGTTTGTACTCAGTGCAGTGCTCTTAAATCCAAAAAGGAGGAATCATTTTAATGAAATATGAATACAGCACAGCACTAAAGTCTATGCAAGCAGTGGGATAAGATCCAATTAGACACAAGCGAATGTTGTTTGCCAAAGTGAGGATGTGGCTCAGTGACTTATGTCTCCAGTTAATTGAGGTCCAAGAAAACACAGGCTTCATGTCTACCATCAGAGCAGATGAGAATGATCCCTTGGCTGGTTAGATTCAAACCACTGACCACTTCTCTAATCCATTCAGACATTTCATGTGACACTGAACAACCCAAACAACTGCACTGGCATCAGATCTGAAAACATTTCTCCAAACACTAAAGCTGTTTTTAAAAGGACCCAAGATTACTGTCAGCCAGGTGTTAAGCAGCTGTATAGCATCCGTCTGATTCATGGAAAACAAATAGAGGAGGAAAACAGCTGCTTTTCATGCAGTTGCAGAGTTGTAGTGACCACGGTCCAACTGTGCATCAAAAGGAAGCGCGCACCTTTTAAATCTGCAAAATCTGTCTAGGAACAGATGTCAGGACACCGTTAAAAAAGTGATGAAAAGACGATTAATGAAAGTGCCCGAAAGGTTTGTGATGCACAACTGCAAAGTAAACAAGTAACGCATCAGGTAGCATAATGTTAACATGGATCAGATGTACCCTTTTATACATTACATCACCAAACATGGTGGCTTGGATGGGGTTTAATTAATGTAAACTTGAGCTAAGAGACAAGATATGTGTGTCATCTCACCATTCAGTTTTATTTCTGTCTGTTTTGATTAGCTTTTTGTGCTTTTCCTGCAAATTCTTTTTAATTTTCCTTTAATAAATGTAGAATTCAGATCGGATAAACAGATCATTAGTTTGTTTACACAGAAACGCTGCAAAGTAAAAATGTCTGACAGCATACCTGTTCTTTGATCTCCTTCATCTTCTCCACCTTCTTCAGCTTCGTGGCGTAGTCTTGGACTTCCTTTAATCCCATATCTGCGCACAGCCGCACCAAGAAACGCAGGCCTGCATCCAACACACACACACACACACACACGCGCGCACACACACACACACACATACACACACGCACACACACACACACACACATTCATTGTCTTTACACTCTGACCAGGGCTCCATCTGTTGTTGGTCAAAAGTTCTGTTGAAAACTGTAACAAGCAGGATGAATTACATTCCACGTTTTCTGGAAACTTGCGGTGGATGTCTTTATAAGTGTCCAGCGCTTTCTGGTAGTTTCCTGTAAAGGGGAAAAAATTTAAATAAATAAACTCTGCTAGAGCACATTGGAACTTTATTTTTTTATGCCATGGAAGCTAAAGTGAAAAGTGTCTTTCTCACCACTTCGTCTGTAGCAGCTTGCCACCATTAGCTGCCACTTCACCTGGGTTGGTCTGAGGAACACAGCAGCAACACATCTGCTCAGTTCGAACACACGCCTGCACCTAACTGAAGGTCTTATACTTTACTTCAAAAGACTGCATAGTACATATGAATATACCACACTGACAATTTTAATACATTTTAACTGCCATGATGTACTTCTTTGTTTGTAGGACAACTGCTCAGCTCTGAGTATATAAGCATTCCTTAAACCATTGTGCTTAAAGGTGGAAAATCCATTTACCTTGAGATTAAAGAACTTAAAACAACCGTTAAAGCACTCAATAATTAAATTTAATTATCTTTCAACTTTGTTCTGGAACAGTTCCAATATAAGAAGTGGTTACCACATTCATTTAAGTCAGAAAATAATTTAAACAAGCTTAAAGTATGAACTTATATTTTCATACCAGCCTGTTTGCAATTGATCTGTCTTCTAAGATAATGTGAGTAGTTGTTACTTACTGAATTAGCATGGCTCTTTCAAAGTACTGAATGGCTTTCTCAGCGAACTGTGTCTCGATGTAGTAAACTGCGAGCCACTCGATCACATCAATATTGGAGGGAAAGTACCTAAAGGACTGCACAGTAACACAACCCACCAACTTCAGTTTGCTTAAAGGGCACATATCATGCTTTTAAATCCTTCCTTTTCATATATAAATCATTCACTTGTGGTCTATATAAAGTAGAACTGCAATGCTTTGGTCTGAATTCCTCGTTATTGTAGCTCCACAGACCCCTCTTTTACACCCTTTTTGACCTTTTCTTAGAGCAGCTCGTTTTGGTGCGGTCTCTTTAAATGTGAATGAGACATTTCATGCCCCGCCCCCCTCCAGGTCGCAGAGCATTCCACTCCATCCTATTTGGCCATTTTTGTAGTTTGATAGCAGTGATACGATTAGCTACCGGCAGAGAAACAGCCACTTCGAAGAGGCTCTGATGCCGTGGGGCGATGTAAGGAATCGTGTGGGTTAATACACCCAACAACCGAACATTTTGACTTGTCTACTTGCAACTTGTAACATAACTGAACTTGGACTACAAAATCGCTGCGAGAAAAAAATGGCAGATTCATGAAATCGGTTAGCCGGATGTCCATGCCCTTGTTTAGCAGTTCCACAGCAAATACTGTGATGTAAGAGGACAGAAAATGTAACAGTGAATAGAGAAAACTGAACGGCCTGAAAATTATGACCCAAAAAGAATATAAAGATATCTACGCAGCACTGGGAGAGAATGCATTTAAATTTCCTGCACTGCTACACACTCAAAGTACACAACAAAATGTATTTAACGGTTAAAAAAGTGGATTTTGCATGATATGTCTCCTTTAAAGGTAACAAGTGCTGAAATGTTGTGTTCAGAAAGTAGTCTGTACAGTAGAATGAAAAAACAGTAAATTAAGCTTCTGGTACCTCATAGTAGTACTGGAAAGCCTGGGATTTGTCCCCCACCCCATCATGCAGTTCTCCCAGTTTTGCCAGGGCCTTGGCATCTGTGGGAACTACACTTACGACCTGCATCAGCCACTCGATTGCCTGCTCAGGATTTTCCAGAAGCTCGTGGCTGAGACCAAAGTGTTGAGGAATAATAGATGCTCATATGATGATATTTAGACAAACAGGTTTGAATCCCTAAATGAACACTTTCCCAGCAAAGCTTAAGGCACAAATGCCTAAAACAGCCTGTGTGACATACAAACAAAGGCATCACTAAAGCGTTTCTTTCACACACCAAAAACACAAACAGCTTTCTTTTAGGAAACAGGTTTACATGCTGCCTGACTCTGCTCAGCTGGTTGTTGTGTTTATGGTTTTCCAAACAGTTGTGTTACCAACAGGGAAGATGCAGCATGCCCTCTGGTGAACAAACTATGCAACATCAACACTCATTAATGTGTTGTAAGAGTGTTTCTCGAATCAATTTTTCTTTTGTACTTTTTAAATTTTCATTGATGAGCCGTTATAAATGCCGATAACAATAGATTAACAAATATAAAATCGATAAATCGGGCTACACATCAGCAGGATACAGGCTGGCCAGTTGGTACATAACTTGGGCACTGTTCCTTAGAATGGCATGGAGCTTCAGGAAGCAGTCCAGAGCTTCCTCCAGATGATTCAGGCTTTTATAGGTCAGGCCTGGAACAGGTTTTAGGGGGAAAAACAGGCTGAGTAACTTTGGCTCTATGGTCAGTCTAGCTGCTTTAATCAAACACATTACCTTCATGAAGTGCACATGTTGGTGTAGTTTTAATGCAGCACACTCTTTACTTAAACAGATTTTAAAATAAACCTTTTCACTTTTATTCACTTATTTGCTCTACTTGCTTTATTATTAAAGTATTTGTGTACATTTCAATACAGCTGGCCCTGCTGACTGCACCTCTGCTAGTGCACTGCTCAAAATACGCGTCCACACCTATTCACAGTGTGGCTTCAGCCAACTTTCTGCTATGAGTAGCAGAAAGTTGGCTGAGAGATTTAGACAGACAGAGCTTTCATGGCCTCACTATTTTTTCCCCAACAGTCAAAGAGTCTGGATTTAAAGTTTAAACAGTGTTAGCAGCAAATATTAGCAGAACACAGTTCAGAGTACAGCAAGCTCTGGTTGTCAGTGCTGCTCTCAGAAGGTTTATATCATTAATAACAGTATGACTAACACAGGATGAGCAGAAAAAAAAAGCCATAAATAAGAAACCTCTTTTCTGTACTGCTCTGGGACAATTTTAGCTCCTGTTGCTTTGTATTAATAGTCAAGGTTGACAGCTGAAAGATGTCCTGTGAACAGATCAGTGAAGTCAGGTCATTAACCTAAGTTCATTTGAAGGTTCTTTGAAGCACTCTCACTCCCACTAGTAAGCGATACATCAAACCCCCTGATAATCTACTACTGCATTCCTACTGCATTTAAGGAGCACTTACCCAGGTTGTAAAGGCCCTCGGTACATGAGGAATCATTCTTAAATGCTTCTTTGTAGAACTCTGCAGCTTTTTCATAGTCCTGTTTGACAAACGCTGTGTTGCCCTTGTTGACAAGAGCCGCTGGGTTGTAACGATCGGCATTCACAGCAAGGTCGGCATATCGTTCAGCCTGGCCGTAGTCCTTCTCCTGTGAGGTATTGTTTAGGGGAAATCCAGGAAAAAGAAGACGGTTGTTCAATCATCTCCCAACTGTAACATTTAATATCAAATTTATTTTACAGTAAACCTTCAAGTATTTTGGTTTGAAGATTCTGAGTGTTCAGGATTTGACAGTCTAATGTTAATTAGTAATTAATAGACTCTTACCAGAAAATAGATGCCAGAGAGGTTAGTGGCTGCAGTGCTCTTCACTCTGCTGTCCTTCTTCGCAAATGTCTTCAATGTTTCCGCTGCCTGAAAACACATCATTCATTGCTATCAAGGGTTCTCTAATATGCCAGCATGTGCTCAGTAATGTGGTAGATTTTAAGTACAAGCCTATTTCCCCAGCATATAACACCCAAAGAAACATAAAAACCATCAATATTAAGTTAATGAGTCATTGGTCTTTCAATAAATATTCTAAATATCAGCACATTGAAGAATATATTAATTTGAGATGACATTAAATTTTTTGAAAAGCAGAAGAACCACCATAAACACAAAGTACTTGAAAACTTTGGAACCTAAATATACTGCTTAACACAATTAAAGGAATACTTTTTAATCAGAGTACAGCATCAAGTCAATTAAACTTCTTAATACTGATTTGGTCAGTTAAGTAGCAGAGGGGGTTGTTAATCAGTTTCAGCTGCCAGTGTTAATTAAATTAACAGCACTAGAAGGGCAACAATGACATCCCCCCCCAAACAGGAATGGTTTTACAGGTGCAGGCCACTCACAGTTTTCCCTCATCTTTTCTGTTTTCCACTAGTTCTGCATTTGGCTAGGGTCAGTGTCACTGCTGGTTGTTATGTCTCTGTGAGTACATTACATTCTGGGGAAATCTTCCAACTGCATTAGTGAGTAGAGGTTAGCATTTTCACAAATCACCAGCTTGGCTACAGCTGCACAGATGACAGGTTACACCACCAACGCTTCTATGTATAAACAGTGTAAAAGCACCACAGCAAGCATCAGATGTAAAAGCAGTGTCTACAGGACACTTAGTTACTACAGTTATGTTACTATAACTACAGACACTAGAGCTGGTCAGTGTCATCAGTCCTTTATGGGTGGCAGTGGCACAGTGGGTAGTGGCACACCTCGCAACCGGAGGGTCGCGGGTTCGTGTGAATGTGGTTGTGTGATTGGTGGTGGTCGGAAGGGCCATAGGCTCAAATTGGCAGCCACACTTCTGTCAGACTGCCCCAGGGCAGCTGTGGCTACATTAGTAGCTTACCACCACCAAGTATGATTGAGGTGTGAATGAATAGTGTACAGAATTGTAAAGCGCTTTGAGTACCATGAAAAGTCTAAGGCATTATTATTATTTTATTAATATTATTATTACTTTAATGTTAGCCACAGTGCATGTCCTCCACGGCTCAGCTGTATATTAATAACAGCAGACCCTTCCTGCACAAAGACTTTCCTCAGTGGTCTGTGGGTCGATAACTGCCATACAAACCTCTCCTAGCAGCGTCCTAATTTGGAGATGCTTAAGAAGTAACATGTCAACGGGAACAAACCCAGCACAATCTAAATGTGAACATGGAAATGGAAAGCACACATACCTCAACCTTAGGTATGCAGATGGGGAGGAAACAAAAGCAAAAGAGAATGGCGGGCAATGAGAAGGGAAAACATTGAGTTGGATGCTGCTCTTACAAACAGCCTTAGCAGGAGAAAAGGGACACATTTAAAGAGTGTTGGCCAACAGTCTCACAATGTTGATTAACAAAAATGAAAAAGAAGAAAAAAAGATGGAAACATAAACCAATATAAAAGGATAACCAAAGGATAACAGGTTTCACATCTTTAAAGGGAAATTCCAATTGTTTATAGTTTATATGTATAATTCCTACTTTAACACATCAACTTTTTCAGGTTTAGTATTTTATTTGGAAAAAAAATAATCAAGGTATGGCTCCGGATATCAACTTTACATGACAGATCCAGAAGAGGCAAGATACTAAGGGACTATTGTGGTATCTTATTTCGGTCTAAAATTCAGTTTGGCAGTAAATTATTAAGAGTGCAGGGTAACAATTATAGTTTGCTTTCCACTGCTCCAGTTATAGCTCTAAACTACACAGACCAAAAATAAAAGGGAGTTCAAATCAAGCAGTATCGCACTTTATGCTGCTGAGACAAGAACTCTTACCTGGTTGACATCCTTCAGTCTGAGGTGGGTCATGGCTTTGTTAATCTCTAAATCGTTGGCAAGCTCAACATACTGAGAAGTCTTCACCATGTCAACACACCTTAAAAAAGCAAATAAATAAAAACATACATTCACGGTCTTCACGTGTCAGATCTCATCATCATTTGATGAAAAAGCAAGTGCGTAAATAGAGGATAATTAAGCTGTTTGATTTTGGCTTCTGTTTCTCTCCTCTAACATATTAAAGGTACATGTGCATAAGTACATAGTCTGCAGCTATGCAGCCTCATATACAACTAACTGTATACACTGTGTATTCTGACTCCTTCCTATCAGAGCCAGCATTAACGTTTTTTTGTCAACTTGAGCTAGAGTCGCTCGTCTGTTGGATCAGATCAGAATCTTTAGATGTGCACAACAGGACAGCAGTAACAAACCAGTCGAATCCAGCAGCAAATGAAGTCTCAATTGCCGGGGCAATAAGCTTGGCTGCTGTCATGATGTACTTCTCAGCCAGGGCTTTCCTATGAACAGCATACAGGAAGAGAGAGGAGCACATGAATTCAGGAAATAAAAAGCAGTACAGAGGTCTGATGGAGCAAGGCAAAGTTGGGTTTGTGTTGTGTGAACATTTTCTTACCGAGCTTTCTCCATCTGGTGAAGCTTGTCATTCTTAATGGCCTCAATGACCATATTGGAGTGGGTGTCGTCCTGAAAGAGCCGACAGGACGAGATTTAATTCAAGGTGCTCAGAGTAATACGTGTATTCATTTCCTGCACTTCAGTGTAAATACTATTGCTCTTTACATGGTCTTTAGTGACTTCCAAAAGAAAGAGAAGTCATTTAGAAAATGTTGTCCACCCGAAAACCATTTTAGCTCGTTTGTTTTCCTTATACAGATCAGGAGTATAACGGTGTGATTAGGCTCTAAATTGAACAATTAATTCACAGGACTGTGTAATTCAAATATACCAGAGCAATGACAAAGGGAAACTAGATGGAGCAGTTAACTGAAATGATATACTAGATCACTCTAACTCACAGTGGATGAGATGTATTTGTCTTCATCATCAATGCCAAGAGGAACAGAGATTAGCTTCTGAAAGGCCTTCTTCATCCTCTCCTTGTCACCGACAGCATAGTAGCACAGGGTAAGGTTGTAGCCTGTCTCGATGTTTGGACTCTCACTCATGATGTGCTCGAAAGACGTAATGGCATCTGTGTACTGGCCCATGCTGATAAACGCCACACCGATATTCTGCATGATCTTGATCCTCATTTCCTTGTGGGCATTGGGGATGTGATCCAGTGCCATTCGGTAGAACTTGATGGCTTTAGGGTAGTTCTTCTGTTTAAAGTAAATGTTGCCCATGTTGACTTTCAGGCGGCCTGGAATGGCAGCATTTGTAGTTTGAGGGAAAAACCATAAGACAAGTGATACAAAAAAGAAAAACATGAGTTTTTCTTGGTGCCAGTAATCTGAGAATGTTTCAGCCACTAATGGTGTAGAAACAAGAACATCCTGATGCCAAATTTCAAAGTACTGATGATGTTTTAGCAGCTTTATAGTCTCTCAGATCTTGTTCTACTGATATCCGACTATGTGCAGAAATCACCAAAAATATATCCATAAAATGGGGATAACAGTGCAAAAAGGGCCAAAATTCCTCCACAACATTGTGAGAGATCGAGAAACTGATAGAGAAAATTATTACTTCAAGTTATTGCTGATAAATGTGGTTCTATAAGCTATTGAATCACAGGGTGTACTTAGTTTTCACAGGACTGCGGAGTGTCCTTATAAGACTTTCTTTGTCACATGACTTCATTCACAAGAGCTGGCACAGACTAAATCCAGCAGTAATAAGTGTGAAGCTGAGGGGCGTGCTCACCTGCATTACTGAACATTTTATTCTTCACAATGACCTGGTAGCTGTTCAGGGCCTCTGGGTACATTTCATTGTTTTCATACTGGTTGGCAAGGTTGAGCAAAACCTGGTAATGAGAGAAACATTCAATATTTCTAAATGAAAAAATTAAAAACAGATGAAGTCAGAAAGTGGTTCTCGAAAACAAACTTTAAATTTTAGCTGTCTTTTGATAGCTGTTCCCTCCTGCATAGCTGAATGGTTAATTCCACTGGCTATGTGCTCTGCTTGGTGCCAGGTATGCATTTGCTGTGTTTCCCT